>PHNY01300285.1:7482-24722 GCA_003724115.2 Anethum foeniculum
TGGTTTTGCACTTAACCCGCCCAACCCGACCCGCGGGCACCCCTAGCAAACAGGTTGAAAAAGACTCTTGAAGCAGGCATATCGGATAACCAGAGTGCTTTCATGGCGGGTCGGTTGATTTCGGACAATATGATGGTGTCGTATGAAATTATGCATTTTCTGAAGAGGAAAAGGAGAGGGAAGGATAATCATATGGCTATAAAACTCGATATGTCGAAAGCATATGATAGAATTGAGTGGTCTTATTTGAAAGCTATTTTGAGTAAGTTGGGTTATGATGATTGGTGGATCCATTTAATTACTCAATGTGTGTGCTCAGTATCCTATAATATAACTTATGATAGTAGAGACATTGGTCCGATCTATCCAAGCCGTGGCATCAGACAAGGGGATCCTTTGTCTCCCTACTTATTTATAATTTGTGCGGAAGGTTTGTCTGCACTAATGGCTAGATACGAGCAGGAAAAATGGATTCAAGGGATAAAAGTGTGTAAAAGAGCTCCTAGTATAACGCATATGCTTTTTGCGGACGATAGCTATCTATATTGTAAAGCTGATGAGGAGCAAGTTGGGCATCTATTACAGTTGCTGCAAATTTTCGAAAGTGCTTCTGGACAGAAGGTGAATTTGGAGAAGTCAATGGTATTCTTTAGTTCTAATACCATGGTTGAAAAGAAAATGCAGCTGTGCGATTTATTGAACATGGAGGAGGCTAATGAGGATTGCTCTTATTTGGGACTACCTAATATGATGAAGAGGAGTAAAGTGGCTACGATGGGTTTTTTGAAGGATAGAATAAAAAAGAGGGCAGCGAGTTGGGATGGTAAACTGATATCTCAAGGAGGAAAGGAAGTGTTGGTAAAGTCTGTTCCTCAGTCACTTCCCACGTATGCAATGAGTGTGTTCCTTATTCCGTTGGAAATTATTAGGGATATGGAGAGAACTATTGCTAGGTTTTGGTGGGGTTCTAAATCTGATGATCACAGGGGCATTCACTGGATGAGCTGGTCACGTCTTTGTAAGCATAAATCAGTAGGGGGCATGGGTTTCAGGGACTTGAGAGATTTTAATTTGGCTCTTTTAGAAAAACAAGGATGGAGATTGTTGTCAGAGCCTAATACTCTAGTTAGTCGGGTTTTCAAAGCTCGGTACTATCCTAACACTAATTTTTTAGAAGCTCGTTTGGGGGATAATCCGAGTTTTATCTGGAGATCAATCATGGAAGCTCAAAGTATTGTTGCTGCAGGTACAAGATGGAGAGTGGGATCTGGGGAGACTATAAATATTTTGGGACAACCGTGGTTGGTGGAATCAGAGAATCCTTAAATCACTTCAGTTTCGCCAAGTTTTAACAATAATAATGTGGCATCTTTGATTCATATGGAACGTAGAGAATGGGATTATGAAATTTTGAGAGACCTGTTCAATGATCGAGATCAAGAGTGCATAAAAAAGGTGGCTGTAGGGGATAATGATAGTGGGGACGAGGTGTTTTGGTGTAAGGAGAATCATGGTTACTATTCTGTTCGTAGCACATATCGGTTACTGCAGGTTCAAAAATCAAATTGGAGGGAGGAGGATAACAACAGTTTTTGGAGGAAGATCTGGCATATCAGGGCACCTCCAAGGGTTCTAAATTTAGTTTGGCGTTCGTTGTCATATTGCCTCCCCACAACAGTAATGTTGCAACAAAAGGGTGTCTCAGTGTCTGCACTATGTCCGGTGTGCAAGCTTGAAAATGAAACAGTTGAGCATGTTTTTCTACGATGTGCTCAGGCAGTTCAGTGCTGGCAGTTAGTGTTGCCAGGGATACAGAATGTAGGAGGTAGTCTCTGGCAGTGGTGGGAGAGCATTCTGAATAATGTGGACAGTGACAAAAGGGCTGAAATAGCTGCTATATGTTAGTCGCTGTGGAAGGCAAGAAATGAGGTGATGTGGAATAAGAAAAGTACTCGAATATATGTTATTGTTGCACAGGCTAAGCAGTACCTTGAGCAATGGAAACATGCCCAAAGATGTACAACTATTACTCGATTTCCTCAGTTACATGAAGGAGATGGAGTAAGCGCTTGGGTCAAGCCACAGATGATGCAGATAAAGGTCTCAGTCGACGCAGCAACATTTCGAGAAACGAATTCTTCAGGTATAGGTATGGTGGCCAGAGATGATAAAGGTGAGTTAGTGTTGGCTAGATCTTTATTCTTAAATGATGTGAGCAAGTCAGAAATGGCTGAAGGATTAGCTATTAAAGAGGCTCTATGTTGGATAAAGGCTCAAGCTTGGCAGGAAGTCATTCTCGAATCAGATTGTATGGTTGCAGTGCAAGCGGTAAGGAGTAGGGTTCGTATGATATCTCCTTTTGGGCGCATAATAGAGGACTGCAGAAGAATGTTGCAAGATTTAAACACAGTGTCGGTGTTATTTATTAAACGATCTGCTAATATGACAGCTCATGAGCTTGCTCGTGTGTCGTATTCTTTTCCAGGTCGAGTTTTTTATAGGAGTTTTGTTCCTATTGGGGTTGAAAAAGCTTTGAAAGATGATTTATATTAATAAAATTTCTTGTTTGTCAAAAAAAAAAAAATTACGGTAAGTCTCGGTTGACGTAGGCAGTTCCAATTAATTGGTGGTGGTGGGTGGTGAGCGAGGAGAAGAGCTGTCAGGCACGTTCAGTGGTCGTTGGTAGCTCGGCTTTAACTGGATTGGGTCGATTGGGCCTTCTCTTGCTACAAGACAAAGCCATCAATTCTTCACTCCCCCACATAGCTTTTTACTCTTCAAGCCCACACGGCTCGGCTCACATGATCTCTCCACATCTGGTGTTTGTGTGTCCCTATATAGTTAAGTACACGTGTTCTATACGTGTGTGGTATGTTATGACTATTTGACTAATTGAGTAAAGGTCAATTATACTAGTGGAGTAATACTAAACTGAAAATTCAACAAAAGTAAATTACTACCTCTGTCCCATCAGGTTATTTACGTTGATTTACGTTGGTAACCGTCTACTCGACACGTATTTTAAGGCTCTTATAGAATATAGTTCCATAATTTATTTTTAAAATTTTTTTTTTCTGAATAAGAGTTAAACTATTATATTTTTATACATAAAAAATAAATTTCCAAAAAAATCTATAAAACTATACTTTTTATAAGCCTTAAAATGCGTGTCAAACCCCCCTCCCCCAGCGTAAACAACCCGCTGGGACGGAGGGAGTACTACTTATATGCCCCTTGTTCAGACTTCTCGATAAATTCTTGACATTTTCTAAGTCATTTTTTAAATTAACATATTTTTTCTTATTACTCCCTCGTTTCTTGTTAGTTGTACAGTTTTGATTTTTAGTGGTTAAACTGACCCAACTTAACTAAAATTTACATATATTATAATTAAAAATATTTTAAAAATATATATCATTATAAATTACATTTAATCTATTTTAATATGTAATTTTCAGTTTTTTGAGATAATAAACGGATGAATTTTAATTTTTAGTCAAAAGTTGGTCAATTTGACCACTGAAAAGTCAAACATGACAACTAAAAATGGACCGAGGAAGTAATATTAATATTAATGACTCTTACTCATTTAAACTCACTTTCTTAATTTTTCCTCTTCCAAAGATTAATGTTAAATACCCCTCCATCCCATTTTAATAGTCCACTTTGCAAAAAAAAAAAAAAAAAAATTTCACAACATTTGTCATGTTCTTTAACCCATGCAAATTTTAAAATTTTAATATTGACTAAATTAAGTAACAAGACCCTCCTCATAAATATTCTTGCATAGAAATTGAAAATGTACGGTATTATATGGCTTTTATGTGTATATATAGACTTATTTATTTTTGCACTACGTGCAATTAATATAGTGGGTAAAATTTAAGTTGTAATATTGTGTAAAAACGAGAAAAAAACATTACATTTTCTATTTCTTAATGTGTGAAATTTGTTGCATATACAGTCAAAATAAAACATCTAATTTATTATTTATACATGAGGGAGTAATATAAAAACATCGCTTTTAGCTGCATATACTCTGAGTCACGTTATCATATTTTTCAGTAAAAATTTGGTGCATAGGTAAAATATAAGCCCTAGTTGTATCTATAAAAGCACGCACACATAAGACCCTTCCTCATTTCAGTTCATCTCTGCGTTACATATTTGCATACATATTCGATCCCTCTTCCTCTTAACTCCACATCATTTGCTTCAACACACAAATACACATTCAAAACCAGCTTTTAATACTTGCCATAGTATGAGCATTCCAGAAAAAATGAGTACTACAGCACAAACAAAATATAATGTTACTAGAAGAAGAAAAATGAAGTGTTCTTCTTCTTCTTCGTCGTCAGTTCGTATGAAGGTGAAGAAACTGCAGAAGCTGATACCGGGAGGAAAAGGGTCATCGTCGAATGATCAACTTTTTCAAATGACCGTCGACTACATATTGCAGTTGAGGTTGCAACTTAATGTTTTACAAGCTCTTTCTAATACTACAACCACTCATATTTATCATCAACCATAGGCTACCTTCTTAATATTTTCCAGCCACTCTTTTTTGTTTTTTAAAAAATGTGTTTTTCTTTCTTTTTCTAAGGTTGAACTTGACTTGAACCTTTTTGTTTTAAGTTGTATTGTAATGTATATGACTGCTTAATATACTTTGATTTATCCAGCTCATCAAAATGATGATTGCATTATATATACATAAAATGGTCAAATTCTTTGTACAGTTCACGAGTACTAGTGATAGAATACTTGCAAGTAAAACATATATATTGTAGATAAAGAAGCAGATAATCAGAGATTAGAGGTTAAAACTGAGATTGCAGATTGTAAAATGTGCGGAGTCCAGATTCGAACTTTCTATTTACAGATACACGGACGCTTATTCAATATAAACAGTCGTTTAATTTGGCCGTTAAATTAATGATTGTAAGATATACTAGTATTGGGAGCTAGCTATGCTTCAATTTGTTTGGCTAGCACATTGATTACAAAGATCATTAAGATGAATAAATTTATGCGGATGCCCGCATTCTTATTCCAATAATGTTCGATTTCTTGATCTCTTGTTATAAAGAGAAGATGAGTATACCCTAGACTCGATCTTACAGATAATCTTAATGATCTGAAAACCTGTTGGGAACCTCTGAGCGTCGTGTAATCGTGTTTGGTTCCTTGGAAAAAATTGTTTTGATGTTGAGCTTTCCATTTCGGTAAAAGACCTTGTCAGAAAATATATATATTTACTATGATATGAATTATGATACTAGTATAAAATAAAACTATGAAGGTATTAAAATCTAATGGAACTTACTGAACGGAAGGTTAATAAATTACACAGTCAATACTTGTCCTCGTCAAACTGTTTCAAGATTTGTTTAGAAAGACTAATGCAACTTAATTATCACAAATTTTGATCGTTTAAGTTACAATTTATTATCGTATTAAGATAGAACTTTTTTTTAACCATATTATGAAAAGTGAAAAAACTTCCATCATCAAATTCATTTCGTCGTTTAAATTTATACACGCTATTGATCTTTTATATAAACTTGTTATTTTCATAAATTGAGTTTTTTGTACAACTCAAGTCTAATCTCTCTCAGTGGGCCGATGGACCTTAACCTTCCAATATCTTATTTTTTTTATTTTATAACCTTTTGATTCATACCTAGTGAATGAAAAATGTTGACAGTATTGGTCTAGCTACAGAGATGGACTATACTAAGGCCCAAGGTAGTGGCCTTATGATATTAGCTAACCAGTGGAGGCACACTCATTTGCAAGGCCCAACATTCAAAACAAACTTATCTTTGGACAAAGGGTAAATTTATATAGAGTTGCTTTCGCTTTTGTTTCCAGGGTGATTGTATTCATATTTAAATTAATACACTTAATTATTTCTCATTGCGCACTTGTCTCTCAAAGTTGTCAAATTTTGAAATCATTAATCATATTTCATATTTTAAAAATCGTTAGCATTTTTAAAGAATAAATTACAAAATAGTGGTTAAGATTTATCAATTTTAACATTTCGATAATAGAAATTTCAAATATAATATAATAGCCAGATATTGTACCTTTATTTTCATAAAAATTGTCTAAGACCATAATTTTCAAAATAAATAATCATAATTTTCAGAATAGTATTTTTGAGCCACCTTTTTAAAATAAAAATAATATTTGACATACATTTCAAATTTGAAATTTCCACTATGAAAATGCTAAACGAGCTTAGGTTGATTGGAATTCGGTAATTCAAACTTTATTTTAAACCTGGCCATTACCAAGTTGATTATTATTCTGTTGGTGGTTTAGGTGCTATTTGTACCAGCACACCTCGACTTTTATTGGAAGGCAGTTGCAGTACCAAGTCATTTTCACATGCAAATACAACTTCTATATATTATAAACCAACTCAAGCCAAACCACTTTCTTTTATCCCTCATTTTCATTGTCCAAATTTAAATATACACATACTCACAAACACTCAAAACCCAAATCCTGTCAAAACCAAGATTTCGAGACTTGGAGATGCTCCAAATTCATTTGTGTAAGCTCAACTCACATATCTTCTTCAAGTTTTCAATCTTTAGTCTTTACAATACTAAAGTTTGAAGTTAAGTATTAGTAAAATGTCATGTTCACTAAACATATAGAAGTAGAAGTCAGATTTTTTTATTCATATAGTGTTTGCTACTCAAAGGGTCTCTTGTGTATGAAGCCAGGAATATAAATTTTCTCTATTGTTGTATGAGTTGAGTTTGGTTGGATCTTGAATTCTTGATAGTTGAGGCTATATATGAATGACATTGTTTGGTTTTGATTCAGTTTGGTAGCTAAAATGTGTTTGATTCAACATAGAATCAAGCAGAGATATGTTCTTGTGGGCCAAACTATTGTGCAATCTCCTACTTACCAAAAAGAGTCTAACCCATCCTCTGGTAGTAAAATTAGTCCAGCAGTTCTTTTTGTTATAGTGATACTAGCTGTCATATTTTTCATTTGTGGTGTCCTACATTTGTTTGTAAGATTTCTCATGCGAAAAAGATCTTCCTCTCAAGACTTTCAGTCCAGCAGATACCCTGAAATGTCGAATTCTGAATCTTTTCGGAGGCAATTACAACAACTTTTCAATCTACATGATTCAGGCCTTGATCAAACTTTCATTGATGCTCTTCCTGTGTTTCTTTACAAAGAAATAAAGGGTTTGAAAGAACCATTTGATTGCGCTGTTTGTCTATGTGAATTCTCGGAGCATGATAAATTAAGATTGCTTCCTCTGTGTAGTCATGCTTTCCATATTGATTGTATTGACACATGGTTATTGTCAAATTCTACTTGTCCGCTCTGTAGAGGAACCCTTTTCTCTCCTGGATTTTCTATTGAAAATCCTGTTTTTGATTTTGATGATTCAAGAATAGATGAAGATGGGTTTTCAGGAAGTATTCGTATTGGTGTTTCGTGTGGTCAAAAGCCAGCTGATCATGAGACTATTGCTAGTGAAAAGAGGATGTTTCCGGTGAGACTAGGCAAATTTAGAAGCACAAATGTTGAAGGTAAAAATAATTCTAATGAGATGGGAGAACCAAGTACCAGTAATTTGGATGCAAGAAGGTGCTACTCAATGGGATCCTTTCAATATGTTGTCGGCAATTCAGAGCTGCAAGTGGCCTTTTGCCCCAGTAGCAGAGATAAGCCTGTGAAAGGGAAGATTGGACCGAATAGTAATTTTTCAATTGATGGGGATTTGGATGGTAAGAAAATTAACAATAGAAGCAAAGGAGAGAGCTTTTCAGTATCGAAGATCTGGCTATGGCCTAAGAAAGATAAGTTCCCAGATTCTGCAGATACACATATGGTTAGTTCTTCTAGTAATGTAAGTTTTCCATGGAGTATTAGAACTCCGGTTACATGAAGGATTGATAGGTCCTTTTTTTGTTCATTTTCTTACTTTCTCAATTGATCTAACTAAAGCTTCTTTGCTCTTTAACTTTTTTCTTACTCTTTAAATTCTTTTAAGATGAAAAACTACTGTGAATGATGCTTCTTTATACACACCCTTCAGAAAGATAGAAACATGCACTTTACCTTTCCGTTCAAATTAAAGAATCTTCATCACACTAAAGATTTTTCTCAAAATACAATTTGTTTTCCATCTAAATTCTAATTATGTATGCTTATAACTGACTAACTTGGGTTTTTGGAAGTTTGGCTCTACATGTCTAATAGCAAAATAGTAGGTACTTATATGTCTTTGAGGTATTAAAACTAACATCTGGATTCATGTAAACAACTAGTGAGCTGCACATAAATTTTTAAGTCGCTATATGCCTAGACAAATTTCTTCACAATTCTACCAGCAAGTTTTATGAAATTGTCACTAACCATCATAGACACCTCATGTCTAGGCAATAAAGTGAAATGACATGTTTAAGTCACTTGCTGCATCTACTACACATGCCGGAGTTGTTAAAATTACAATGAAAGAGTGGGTTTGTTTCAAGAGTCCCTTCTTTTTGCAAGTCACCTCAACTCACGCACACAGATCATTCGAACCCCCGGCCTTTGCCTTGCCTTCCACTAGAGGAAGGGTGGAGCACGGTTAGGGCACTGCCCATTCTTTAACACGTGATTCGAACCCCAACCTTTGCCTCCCACTAGACGGAAAAAGGTGTAACAAAATAGAGTGGAAGTCTATCATGTATAGAGACTTGGAGAGTAGTGTGTTCTGTTTTTTTTTTGTCTGAGAAAACTGGGTACGGACAGCTTATGATTGGCGTGGGATCCATGAAAAGTAGTGGAAGGGAGTCTTGTGATGATGAATAAGTTGAAATTTGTATGTTGTTGGCAATAATTTTAAACATTGGTTGACAAGATCAGGAAGAGTCATAGTCGGTGCATTGTGGGGTTTAATAGAGTGTTCCTTTCAAGCTTTCATCCTATTTGTATTATTGTAATCCTCTAAAGTATAAAACATACCTATAAGGCTATAATCAATATAACTAAATTCCTGCTAAATTATTCATTAACATTTCCATAAGGTAGATGTATTATTCAATTCTAATCGTACAATTACCACCTACTAATATCAAAAAAATCGATACCTACGACAAAAACAACCCCAAATTTACTCGTTCCACGGCAGTTGGATAGCGAAATGTCATATAATCCCACGTCTACCAGAGTATTGAAGTAATTAAGCTTTAAGTTAACAAAACAAGTAGTAAATTAATTCAGTATCATCCATTTCCTTTCCACCCTGAGCCCGTTCGAAATTCTGATTACGATGCATAATTCATATTGAAATATGACACTTACCTACCATTAATGTGCAAGGACTTGTATAATGGGTTTCAGGAGGCAGAATTATTGGAATAAAACATGTGAAGAATCCAATGTCTGATTTCGTAGACGATACAACATTTTCATATCAGCTTTTTCTTCCATTTGCACAAAAACAATCTCTTCGTACAAGAAAATAAGGTTGTGGATCGGGACCACATTCTGCAGGATTGAACAGATAATTTTGTTGTAATGATTCACTAAAACATTACTCTCATCATCTGCTACAATTGTCACCTTTTCCTAACAATCAGATATATGAACTGGCAGCAGACAACTTTAAGTTTCAATTGGTGTCCATCTTAATTCATATGGCAACTATCTTATTATAAGTTTGGTGAAAAAATTAACTCTCAAATTTTACTACATATTGTGGATGGAAATGTGGAACACTCTTGTTCTGGAGCTGACTACTCATAAAATGCAAATTAAGATACAAACTAGAAATAATGAATGGCTGACAAACTGATCAAATCCCGAGTCAAAGTCACTAAACAAGCTCTTATTGCATCAAAAACACAAACCTTGTAGTTCAGCTTTGCAATGTATGATACAACTTCACAATTGAATAATAATTTACACAATCTTTTATACAGAACTGTAATACAACTGACAATAATTCTAGTTCGTATGACATGCGCTGCAGCTCACTCTGCCTCAAAATTTCTTGTCATATAATCACTTGTGTACGAGATATCTCGTCACAATGTAAAAAAACTTTGTAGGGAAGTGATAAAAAGAAAAAGCATTCAACCAACTAAAATTCCTAGTCATTACAGCAATTGCCCCCGAATCAGATTATAAAAAATTACAAAATCAACAAAACAGAAGTAAAAACCTCTGAAGGCTCAAAAAGAGACTTATCTGTGGGGGAGACAATTCATCCTCATATTTCATCATGTTGTGAACCATTTATGCTTACAAACCATGTGGGAAGTTGCTTATTTGTCCTTGTTCCAAAACATCTTTATTGTTCAATTTGTAAGCTATCCGAATGCGCATCACAAGGGATTTCTGAAAATGAGAAGATAGTTTAATGGGCATTCTCATTTTGACAAATATCGTATGAACACTAATGCCTGTCCTTTCTGTTTAAGCTTCACATAATTGTGAATAATTGAGCACATAAATTTTCATATTAGACTGCAGTCATTAGTTTTAAAGTGATCTAAAGATTTTTTAAGCTAAAGAATTAATGAAAACCAATGCTGCTTGCTTACAAACCCATACCTTGCCATGTTGGCTGTTAGTAACACGTAATTTTTGAATGATTGACCCATCTCCACTTGCTGGAAGGGTATTGCTGCTAGCTGGGTCCAAATGCAACTGAAGAAACTGTGAATCAAAACGCACAAGGTTACAGTATGCAAAAGAGTGTGAGCTATAGTAAGTTTTATAAGCCTATGTTGGTAAAGTTTAAATATCAAAACAACAAAACATCACAGGTCAATAAAATCACAGTTAGGACGGAATAATGCACCAAAGGTATTCATTTTTGTCTAATAACCTTTGGAACTGCTGCTTGAAATATAAAATCTGTATAGACGTTGGATGACTTGTTGATAAAATTAGCCTCTATAAGTGTCGACTGCAAATTCCCAGGTTGCTTTGAGAAATTGCACGTCATCTTCAAGTTGTTGCTCTCAAATGCAACTATTGATGGATAAGCAGCATTATTCTCTTCTGCTGTTCAAATGAATTTGTTAATATTCGCAACAAATAGCAGGGTAAAGCACAATTCAAGCACTAATAGTGACAATCATACCCTGGATTTGCTCAGAAGGCCCAAATCCATTCAACAAATCCACCACCGGTGAATTTCCAACTAAAGATGAGGGTTGTGTAGCAGGCATTGTTGTTGAAGTTGATGCTAATCCTGATAATGCACTTACTGATGTATCAGTAACTTGACCCAGAGACAAACCATCTAGTGCAGGAAAGCTACTTGGAGCTGGAGCAGTTCCAATTGACAATAGATCCAATAGGGCATCAGTGCCACTTTTCTGAGTCTGGTTTGTACCTAAAATTTGGTGGATTGTTTAAACTTTAAAGCACAGCAGAGAATAGATACCAAATCCTCCAGAGCTATTACAAATCTTATATACATATAATATAATGGGTATCAAAATTATATCGTGCTCAAATAAAGCAGATCAACTTAATGGCTTAAGAGCTCTATTTTCTAAACATAAAGTAGTTCAGGAAACATTACTACATAAATCAGGTAATATAAATCCGAAGCTAACCTGCCTGTGATACACCAGAAGACAAATCAACACCAAGAAGATCATGAAGAAAATCATTGCCCTGTGAAGGAGCTGGAACTGGAGCATCATCTGAACTTAGATCTAGTAAATCAACTAGAGGAGTGGCACTGGGTTTGGCAACGCCATTTGGAAGAGTGACTGCTGAAACTTGTGAAGATGAAGCAGCAGCTGGTAGTGAACCAGCCCTCCTTACACTGTAACTAGATTCGTCAAGAACTGGCATCCTTTCGCACAGAGCAGACCTGAAGATAGTGGTAGCATAAAAAAACATTAATTATTATTAATAAATAATCAAACCAGAAGTTTTGTAACATACCAACATAGAATGTTCAAGACAGCATTAGTAGTTAAGGGCAAGAAATATATCTTAGAACTTTACAAAGATTAACTTGGATATATGTATTGTGTTGTATACCTTATATTTTGATGCTTCTGAATAATAGAGTTAAACTCAATAGATCTTTGCTGAAGTTCAAGCACAAGGCTTCCTTTGTTTTGGACGATGATGTCTTGTATCCTCCTGAAATTAGTCAACGTTCAGTTATTATTGATATATAAATTACAAGGTCTTCTTGGTAAAAAAGAAAACAAAACTATGGAGGGACTTGCTCTACGATATACATTACAGTAGAATAGGAATATTGGACAATAATCAGTAGGAGACCAGATGGGACCTATGACAAGCACAGAACACGGATTACACAAAACAAAGAAGAACAGATATCCTATACTAGGCCCTAAGCTCAGCCACTCCTATCACTACCCACTACGGACGACCATAATATACTCCCCACTTTTATCGCTTAACCAACCATGCTTCCAGCTACCAGCACACCATCTAGCACTCTTACCACCTAGTGAAGTTTTCAGAATCGATATGGCTCCAAACTAAGTGCCAGATTATGTTAAGTTGTATTGGAAGAAGTTCAGAAATGGGCTACTTGTGAAATTCCCAGATCAGTCTTAAAGAAGTTCAAAAACTACCAAAGCAGAAACTTGTGTAAACAAACAGAACAGAAAGAAACCAACATACTCAGAAACTAAGTGCCAGATGATGTTTAATTGCTTTGTTCAAAAACTACCAATATTAAGTACTGCATAAATCTTGTGTAAACAAACAGAAAGAAACCAACATACTCAGAACAAGATGGGAAACGACAGGATAGCTTCAACAAAGCAATTAAACACATTGCGCGAGTAGTTAGATCTGAGGTATGATGCTTAATGGCTGTCTCTATCACATCTACGGTGTCAGACTCAGTTACCTGTGAAAAACAACAGAGGTGTAAGAATTTTAAATATGCCAAAGATCGGCAATCAGAATGGCCAAAAACAAAAGAAAGGCATCAGTAAATAAAAGAGGTGATAAAATCCACCACCCAGCTGTTATATCCAAATACTATAACAAGTATTCGATATGTTTGTCTTATACTCTTATTAATACAATAGCACATGGTAAGACTTCATTTAGGAAACTTTAATGATATGTTACCAAAAAAAAAAGAGTAGAAATCTTCATGAAGAAAAGACGCACTTCTGCAAGATAGGTCAACAACTTGCGACTTTAATCACAAGAAAGACAAGAAGCAGATATCTTCAAAAAGTAAGAAAAATCAAATCACAAAGATTGCAATGGTATTGTAATTCTCCTACAAACCAAGAGCCCCTTTCTCAACAACTATGTAATTATCATCTAAGTTGTAGATCTTATTTCCACTGTCATAATGACAATTACATTGGTTTATGTAGAGGAACAAGAACTCACAGTTATTGGTTCCTCTATGTCCAGTGTTCCAACACTGTTCACCAACATATCACCATATTCTCCTATGCACCACACAGCCACTCGCACAAGAACTTCCTGATTAACATAGAGAACTGCCTTTTGAGTACGTATAGAAAAAAAAATATAATGGTTATTCTAGCAAGTAGACTTCAAGTTGAACTTCAATGAATTTTATACCTGGTCGACTGACTTTTGGACTGCTCTGTATAGCAACCTTACTGTGTAACCATGAAGATTAGAAGCATTGCTGATTACAACGATAAGTGCATGCCAGACCTCATCTTTCACATAATTTCCAGCCTACTAAGCACGGAAAGAGATGATTAATAATTACACATAATATATATGAAATTAAAAATGTAAATCAATAGAAGGTAGAATTAAGGAAAAGAAATAGACTGGTGCAACAGTTGAATATGTAATTTGGTTTAAAATTTGAGCATAAAACAAGTTTATGAAAAAAGATGTTAGAAGATGCGGTAAAACTACAACTATAAAAAAGCAGCATAAAGGTGTGAGTTTCATATATAAGCAGCTATAATAAAATTTAAATCCTGAAGCATTACAATATAGAACTGCAAAAGATAAACGGCACTTGACCAAAATAAAATGTAATAGGGATGGACATTTCACCCACCCTGCCCCGCCCCTACCCGATCCCCGCCCCGTTCGGGTCGGGGATTCGGGGAATTTTTTGGGTTCGGGGCGGGGAGCTGGGAAAAATATAAAAAGATTTCGGGGATCGGGGCGGGGTCGGGGATTAGGGTATCCAAGCCCCGTTCCTCGACCCCGGTCCCCGTTTATCATATTTAATATAAATAATTAATATTTTATATGTATATTAATTAAATTATTATGAATAAATATAGTTTATATACATTCTTAAAGTTTAAATGTTTTAATTTTTTTATTATATTAAAATTTTCATATTAGAATATGATTTAATATTAATAATTTTAATATTATCATTTATTATAAATACATTTAAATTCAAATTCTTATTTAAAATATGATCTTAAATTTATAATATATTTATGTATAATAATTTATAATTTTTTTATTAAAAATATATTAAAAAATATAAAATTTTATTTGATAAAAAATATTAAAATCCACGATTACCGGCGGGGATCCCCGTACGGGACGGGGATCTGGGAGCAAAATAATCCTCGTTCGGGGATCGGGGCGGTTCGGGGAGCGGGTTAGGGCTTGGGGATCGGGGGCGGGGATAGCACTCCCCGACCCCGATGGCCATCCCTTCATGTATATACAAGAAAAGACAGCTAACAACTGTAAATGTGGACATAGATGGGCACGCATGCATAGCGAAATGTATGTCCATCTATTTGCAAGAGCGTACCAAAGTTTAACACCTTCACACATGCTTAAAGATAATTATAATCATCTAACCCTATACAATCGAGTATGTTTGATCTAAGGTGGGAAAAACGTGTCTTTAAAAGACTGCTTGAACCATAAAAAATTAACCTGAATAACCTATATCAAATTTACTAACTTGGGCACACTATTTGAGAGGCTATAACATGTCTTTTAGTCGCATACCTCAGACAGAACTTGGAGCATCTGATCAATGTACCAAATTTTTTCTGGTGAAAACCTACACAGAAAAAAAGAAGCAGATAATGTTACAAGAGAAACTAAATATTTGAAAAGGCATCAACTCACTGATAACATTTATTTACTCAAGAAACAATAGATTTCTATACCAACCTAGCTGCCACTTTAGGGACAAAACAGCAGAACCACAGATAGAACAGAAACGATAGAATCTTTAAAAAGCAAAATCATAAAGGAACATTCTACTTACTTTTCTACAATAGAGCAAATTTTAGCAGTAAGATCTCCCTTGAACTCCTGGTCACTTATTTCTAGATAATCGATAAGATCCTTTGTCAAGAGCTTTACATTGTTATCATTCACCAAAAGATAAACAAGTTCAAGGGCCCTTTTACGAATTGAAGCATCTGAATCCTGGAAAGGGATAAGCGAAAAGTTAAAAGATTTACCAGGTATTACGCCAATGTAAACAGCAGACTCTGCATTGTTCCATGACCGAATTGCAAACAGATAACGAGTTGATATAGAGACAGTCTTAAAAATTATAGTAACTTCCCATAAGACAGATAACTGAGGGGTAAGAAACTAACGGAAGATAGCATCTTCAATAATTGTACAACAAGAAACGTCAAAGAAGACCAACAATCGTAACCCGTCCAGAAGGATCTATGTCATTTCTGTCAACTATAAGTTACCTATACAATATGACTATCTAAGACATAAACTAAAAATAAAATTTCATAATAGCATGTTTAATGACCAATATGTATGTTTGTTTGCACAGCTAACAGCAAAAGGCTTTATGAATATTTTCTTTAAGAAACTTGTAGCTTCTGGGTACAACTTACAGGAGATGACCTGAGATACCTAACTAAACCAACCAGGAATGAAAATTAAGTAGTTGGGAGGTTAGGTGATGCCGGTTTCTAGACTTTTTTCTTTAATAAATGCTTCCGGATTTGATATATGCCACATTGGATCTCAAGATCTGTAAGTGCAAACCTAAAAAAAATCACTAAAAGCTCCACTCATAATTAAAATTTAACTTGCATTTAAGATGCAGCAAATCCCATAAACAAAAATAATAACTTCTTCCATACTTTATACTTTGTAGCTCTAGAAGCAGAGCAAGTTTTGTACCTTCACACATTCCAGAATGGTTGCTCGATGCCTTTGCACTGCCTGAGAATCAACTGTAATAGCTCTCATCAGCATGTTCAGTGCGACATATCTGGCATAAATTGAGAGGTTTAGCTTTGTAAAACAAAAATAATTACCAATTCCAACCTACATAATATAATTAATATTCACAATGACTTGGTATATGCAAGGATCAGCTACGTGTGAAGACTGTGGCTCTTGAAAGAGCACAAGGACACGTGATTTGAGTCTCGAATTTCAATTCATGTTCTTGTAGACGTAACAATGCTCATGTAAATTTGCAAAAATATATATATATAATTAATTAGCAAAAAAAAAATGCTCGTGTATGGTACTGCATTCAACTTCACATATTCCACGATCTTACATTGTCCACATTCACTTATCATAGTAATTTGAACATATTTTAAAAAATTTATTAACGGAACTTTGGCCAAATTCATTTATGTACTCCCTCCGTCCCATTATACATGTCCCTTTTGGAAAAAAATAAAATAAAATTGTCCCAAATTACCTGTCCCTCTCTTCTTTCAATGCAAATTTAAGGATAATTTTCCAAAATTTTCTCTATATTTGTTATTTCCAATATTTGACTTTCTAAAACTAAACTCTATTCTCGTTTTGCAATGCATTAAATGAGGTATTTGGTTGAAAATGTTATCCAACCAACTTTTTCCTTAATATGCGTTTTTTTTTAAAAAGGGACATCTAAAATGGGACGGAGGGAGTACTTTACAAAATAAAGCATATTTTTAGTAAGTATTGGATTTCATGTGATTGCTAAAAACACCGACCCTTGGTCAATAAAATATACAAGTGGAACAAATGGAGAATTAAGATCACTGTTGTGCCACATAATATTCTAAATAGCCTCTCAGTATATGGTGACAAGCTAGTGGAATAATTTATTTGGTGACATATTTGACGGGAACATGCAAGTTATTATGACTACTGGTGAATTCATAGTACAACCCTGAAATAGTAATTTTTTAACTAATCGTAATTGATAATAAGTGTAAGCCTACATGGATCATTTTTAAGATAAAAAGGTTGTAATTCTTCATTGTGGAATAAAGTAAATCGCCCCC
>PHNY01300288.1:0-18343 GCA_003724115.2 Anethum foeniculum
TCCTTTCCGTTTATAGCCTTAAGATGTGTTGTGTTGGCCCATTAGGCCCAATCCACTTATCTTGGGCTCCGGGCTATTTATCATTTACCAGACATCATTAATTACGTCCTCAGGGTTATAACTTTTCCCCATCAATTTTAATATTTTATTATTTCAATAAAAGATAATATAGAATTGTGCGGGAAATAAAATTAAAGGATAATATAAAATTGAACGAAAAATATAAATTTATTGATGAAACCAAAATAGGGGTAAAATCAAATTTGGTACCGAAGTATCATTAAAAAAGAGTTTCTCTTATTAATTAAGTTTATAGATTTATTATAGTATAAATAAAAAATTACATCGATATCATTATCTAATTTAAAAATTAAAATAAAGAATATCTAATAAATACTTTAAAAAATAATTCATTAAAAAGGGATTTTGCTATTAATAAAAAATATTTTATTTAATAAGATTATTTTAAGAAAAATAAAAAACATAATACACATACATTAATTATTCAATTCAATAGAACTACAATAAGAGAATTGCAATTGTTATACTAATCTAATAATTTTGTTATTTTAATAAAAAATAATATAAAATTATACAAAAAATAGGATTAAAAAATACTATAAAATTGTATTGAAAATAGAGAATGAGTCTAAATTTAATGCCGAAGTATCTTTAAAAAGTGATATTGTTTATTAATAAAGGTTATAGATATATATACTATTATAAAATAATATAATATTTGTACGTAAAATACAAAAATATATATTCATATTAGAATTTAAATATATGACCTATTCATGTGAGGAACAATTTAATATTCCCTCCGTCCCTTTTTAGTTGTCACATTTGACTGTTGATCATTCAAATTGACTAAAGTTTGACTGAAATTTATAAATATTCTATAATTGAAAAAATAAAAAAATTATATCAGCGGAAAGTACATTTAAGCTATTTTAATATACAATTTTCACTTTTTTTAAATAATATAAAAGTAATTTTTAATCTTTGGTCAAAGATTGGTCAATTTGACCGATAAAAAAGGAAATGTGACAACTAAAAAGGGACGGATATTTTTTTTTTTTTTTTGAAAGCGGAGTAACATTATTATTATTTTTATTTTTGTTGGGGGTTGTTTGTATTAACAGAGGGCGCACAACACGAAGCCGTAAAGTGATCCGCGGGTGTGGTTTTATCCGCAGTTCTGATTGAATGTGTAAAAAGCCTAATTAACTTAGATTGATTAGGATATAATCTTGTATTTGTTCTAAAAATTAAGTATATATACTTAATTAAATATATTAAATTAATTAATGGAATTGTTAACCAGCTTAGTTAGTAAAGCAGTATGTAATGATAAATAAGGAAAACTCTTAATATGTTATGATTTGGTTTAAAATTTAGGAGTCACTTGCGGTCCTAAAATAATTCAAAATTTTCTGATTGGTTTATTGATTATTGTGGTTAATTAACTGGATGGTGTGGTAGACTCATGTATTAAAATAAAGAATAATTACTATATTTAAATTAAAATTATTAATTAACTATGGTGAGTGTAATTGGATGAGAATGATAAGTAAGAAAATTTTTAATATAATATGATTGGTCTAAAATTTAGGAGTTCACTTTTATTAGGCTAAATTTATTTTAAATTTCTAATTGGTAATGAAGAATATGTATAGAAATAGGAGATTTGTAATCTGATTGGTTTATTTTTTTAGCTAGATATGGTCTCCCATTGGTTTAAACTAAATAAAAAAATACCTGTTTTTTGATTGATTAACTACATACATGGGTAGACTCAGGTAAGGTAAGTTTTAATCTTGTTATGATTGGTAGAATTTAATTCCTAAATTGTGATTAGTTCTAAAATAATTCCAGATTTTGATTGGTTAACTACATACCTGTTTAAATTTGGGTATTATAATAAAAATAAGGTAAGTTTTAATCTAATTATGATTGGTCAAAATTTAATTCCGGAATTCTGATTGGTTATAAAATAATTCATGATTTTTGATTGGTTAACTACATAATAAAAATAAGGTAATTTTTAATCTCTTTATGATTGGTCAAAATTTAAATCCTGAATTCTGATTGGTTCTAAAATAATTCCTGATTTTTGATTGGTTAACCACATATCTGGGAGACTCATGTATTATAATATAGGATTATGTGATTAACTCATGTATCATAAAGAAGGATTAAGCATATTACACTTAAATATCATGCATTAAATAATTAAATTATAATAAAAATATAACTAGTAAGTAAAGGATGGTCGATAATTAAGTTTGGTATGTTTGAGAGATAAATTGAGTTACATACAACATCTTATTTTTGTATTCCTAATTTTAAATAAATATTATATTTTTGATAGTAATATAAATTTATTTATTTTTAATATTTATTATGTAAGTATTCGGATTAAACCAGAATCAGAACCAAAAATTTGAAAAAAAATCAACAAGTTGGATTTAAAATTTTCAATCAAAACTGAAACATAACACGTACAATTTGATTTAAAAAAAACCCGAACCAAACTAAACAGTTTGCCATCCATATTCATAAAATTTCCCTTCCATGTTTAAATTGGTATTAAAAAGTTAATTAAAGAAATGTAAGGATTTCCCAGTCTAAAATTGGAAAACACAACTATCCCATCGGTGGTGTCAGACGGTACAACACCTCAACCGAATCCAGTTTCTCTTATTACACACACACACGCACACAAACTGAATCTAAAAATATCAGTTGAAAAAAACACAACCTCAATTGTACAATTGTATTGTCTCCCCCACCCAATACACAAACCCTAATGGCAGAAGCCACCACACGAGACCTCCTTCCCGTCCCTCAACCCCCCGATTTCCACCCCACTATCACCGTCATTCCGCCCTCTCACGACGGCCTTCACTTCTGGCAATTCATGGTCGCCGGTTCTGTCGCCGGCATGATTGAACACATGGCCATGTTCCCTGTCGATACTATCAAAACACAAATGCAAGCTCTGGGTTCTTGTCCAATCAAATCTGCTAGTTTATCACAAGCTCTCAAAACTATTTTGAAGTCTCAGGGTACTGCTGGTTTGTATAGAGGGATTTCTGCTATGGGACTTGGCGCTGGCCCGGCGCACGCGGTTTATTTTTCGGTTTATGAGAATTGTAAGAGGAGGTTTGAGGTTGAGGGGAGTGGGAATGGTAATGCGGTGGCTCATGCTAGTGCTGGGGTTGTGGCTACGGTTGCCAGTGATGCGGTGTTTACGCCTATGGATATGGTTAAGCAGAGATTGCAGTTGAGTAGTAGTCCGTATAAGGGTGTGTGGGATTGTGTTAGGAGGGTTGTTAAGGAGGAAGGGTATAGGGCGTTTTACGCGAGTTATAGGACTACGGTTTTGATGAATGCTCCGTTTACGGCTGTGCATTTTAGTACGTATGAGGCGATGAAGAAAGGGTTGAGTGGGGTTTCGGGGGAGAGTGTGGAGGATGAGAGGTTGGTTGTTCATGCTACGGCTGGGGCGGTTGCGGGGGCGTTGGCTGCGGTTGTTACGACTCCGCTTGATGTGGTTAAGACTCAGTTGCAGTGTCAGGTAATTTGCTTTCTTGAACTAGTTGTTGAAAGTTTTGATTTTTAGTAATGCTGAATACTTTGGATTGTTTCTGTGTGTGTTGCTTTTATATACAAGTGGAATATTGTAACGAAATTACCTTTTAAGTATGATTCTTGTAGAAAGGGATGTATGTGCCGGGAAATCTATTTGATATAGTTCTATTGTAATTGCTTGAATCGGAATGTTATTCCTGTATGCTGCCAGTTGAATTAGAGAATTTTTTGATTGGGATAGGTAATGCATACCATACTAGACCCATGGATTTAAATTGATTTCCAGGTCCTTATTCCCATTTTCATATACAATCCTAACACCCCCTTAGTTTTCTATATGTTGGGAAAAAAGTAATATTTTGTATATATATTATATAGGAATTGCTCCATATCTACGTTCAGATATTGAACCTTAAGCAGCCAACAGATCATTACCCATTCGTGTGGGAGACTCATGCACGTGTGGATATTGATGAATTTAGTAAGAAATTAATATTACTGAGAGAGCTTTATAGTAATCATGTTTTGATTCGACTTCTTTTTAATAAGGCAACATAATAGGCATCTTTTAAGTTATAAGTAACAAATTAGCTTTAAAAGTGGTGTTGCTGATCAAGGGCTAATGTAATGAGAGGAAGGGCTTAAATTGGCTTCACTTGGCGTATTATCTGATGATACCCTGCCATTGTATTTTTCACTGTAGCATGTGAATTGCCCAGATCTTTTGGTTGGAAGACACTTTATGTTGCCTGAAAATCCTAGCTTCAGTAAGGAGAGTGGCTAAGCCACCAAGCAATCACCTAGGACTTAACGTTTCCTTTCCATAAACCATTTCACCCTTGACATGTCAAAGAGGCCCTCTGCTAAAGAATTGGGGGACACCAACATGAGATCTTGATGTAACAGATAGGGAGTATGACTTCAAATAGGCAAGACAGGGCCATTTATAACTGATGGAGATAAGTCCAGTCCCCAAATTAATCTAAATAGAGAAAGAACCTATTTTCTCTTTTCCTATGAAGAAGAAGGTTGGCATTACTTTATAGTTCATCCTATAAGAACCAGTGTTATAAAGGAAGGCTGGAGTAAGCACCCTAATTTTTTTAAAATTGGGCAACTTTTTTTTTTTATCTTTTCGAGATTAGGCGGAGTTAGGTGGGAATGGGTGGAATTAGGGGTTAGGCGTAATTTTTGATTAGGTGGATAAACTCAGTCAAACCTGCGAAACTTAGTCTAACTGGAGGGTAAAAACTAAAAATGTAATATTATGATTTTGCTCTAATAAATAAATTGATTTAGTAAAACTTGTATTCTAAACTGGCGACCTAATTGTTAAAATGGCTAACAAAGAATCAGAAATAGTCAGTTAAGTACTTATCTCTCATATGAGTTTCTTAAGAGTGATATGAGCTTGCACTGTCTCTTTTGCATAATTTCCTTGATGTCATATGGCTTTTTACCTGTTTGAGAAAAAAAAACATATGAAATTGACATCAAAATGCATCTTATTAATCCCCTGCATAACTGATTAATCACTTGAAGCTACTATAGCCTCCTAGTTTAAAACACTGATAAAAACATATCCCTAGTGACTTCTAGTGATGTGTTTAAAGGAGTTTATAAGAAAAAAATATCTCTTGCTGCCCTTTAAGTGTTAATAAGATGGTTCTATTATATTGGAATTCACTTGGTGTATTGTCTGATGAGACCCTGCCACTGTAATTGATATTGTAGCATGTGTGGCCCAGACCTTTTCTTTGAAAGCCACTTTTCAGTTGCTTGAAATTCTAGCTTCAAGAAAATGAGTGGATGAGCAATCGCCTGGGACTACGGTTTTCCTTTCCATTAACCAATTCAATTTTGGATTAGTCAAAGAAGCCCTGCTGAGGAGCTGGACTTGGTAGGTCACTAACATTAGATCTTGACCTAACAGAGTGGGAGGATGACTTTGAAATGCTAATAGAGCCCCCCTGCAAAGATATAAGATTGTTGACTTGGAGAGATAAGTCCAGTCCAAATTCATCGAAATGAAAAAAGAAACCTTTCCTCTTTTTCTAATAGGGAATTAGGTTAGCATTACTCATTAGTTCATTCTCCAAAACTATACGCCCTGTGCATTCTGATGATATTTGTTTTATTTAGTTCATATCATAAGAAGATTGCACTTTGAGTGTTGATAACAGATGCTTTATGAATTTGGTTAATCTTTTGTTACAGAGTCTTATCGAAATTTCATGAGAGAAGATTTAATTGTTTTATGTATTTAAAAAAGATTATATTGAATATTGGATGTAGTGAAAGCAGTGTGTAGGACTGGCCAGCATGTTTCTATTTTACATATTATTTACATCTAGAGTTTTATAATTATAATTGTTTAGTTAATTATCATTCTTACACTTACCTTGTGATAGACGAGGATTTTGCATAATAACCTGATGTAATGGGAATATAGCATCTGTTCGAGCATAATATGGGTTGGGGTTATCTGAAATACATGCATAGATTAAAAGTTTACCCTTGCTTCAACTGTGTGCTCACTGATATGTATTATCAAGAACACTACATGTCATGATGGCATATTGCAAATAAAAACTTTTTGAAGATTGAAGTTATTTTTGGTCTGCTTATGCTTTTGTTAAAACTGGAAACGTGCGTAATAGCTATTACCAGTGTCTCGTGCACATGCTAGGACCCAGGTTACCAGAAAGGATGGGTCTTTGACTTGCCATTAGGCATGCCTCCCAGTCGTTAGGCGTGTCCATGCATGAACACTTAAGTATTTACTGTCTCTGTTTACACTTTAACTCTCTTTAATGAAAAACATTATTATTTTCTATCATCTGCAGTTCATTACCAAGTAAATCAGAAATATAATATATACCGGAAATGACTGAGATCATTGGACTGTTCAGTGTTCAATTAGGCATGTTCCCTTAATGCACAAGGGTTTACATGATAAACGTATTTTTGCAATGTAGGCTATTTAGAACTACTATGATGTTGAATAAAGTATAAGCCATGTTGCTCGGACTCATTTTCGGAGTGTTGAACATAAGAGGGATTTGTGTGTTGACTCAATATTTTTTACAATTGGAAAAAGTGGGATCTGTACTTATTTTGGACCAGGGTGCTGGGGGACACGTATATTTTTTTGATAAAAAGGTATCAGATAAGATGTAGCAAGAGTAACAAAATTATATCCAAATTAGACTTTGCAGTTGGCTTTCTCTTAAATCTAATATATAGGGTTTCTATTATCGTTACTCGTCTATTATAACTCGTTTCTACATCAATATCTTAGTGGCTTCTTCTCCTCTTCTATTTTCTCCTCTCTTTTTGTCTCATCCAAAGTTACTCATATGTGGTCTTTTAGTTGATAGAACTGAATTTCAATCTAAGGATCCTTGTTGGAACGTTTGTCATGAACGAGCATTCTCCTCTCTTTTTGTCCCATCCAAAGTTCATCCATATGTGGTCTTTCCGTTGATAAAAGTGTCTAAATTTCAGTATCCGACATTCTGAACCCTTGTCATGTCTGAGTGTCCAAGATCTGGACGGGTACAGCAGCGAAAGGAGGAGTTTTTGTAACATGTGTAAATAGCCAAGCAGGGAATTTTTAAATTGAGTTGCTCCTTATTCTGGGTATTTAGTTATACCATATTATATGAGGGGAAATATGATATGGTACTGTTCCCTGTCGTATCAGTATAAAGTATAAACATCTCTTGCAATCTCAACTCAAACTTAACTTACTATGCAGGGTGTCTGTGGATGCGACAGATTCAAAAGTGGTTCAATTAGAGATGTTATTCAAACCATACTGAAAAAGGATGGATACGTAGGATTAATGAGGGGATGGATGCCTAGGATGCTCTTCCATGCTCNTTGGTCTACGTATGAAGCAGGAAAAGCTTTTTTCCAGGATGTCAACTGCAGTAGCAATATTAGCAAAGTTACCTGAGGCACAAAGAATGATGGTCCTTTGCTCTCTGGCTGTTATATATCCAGCGATACTATTAATTGCTGGAAGATCAATTATAGATGGTCAAGCAAATTGCATGAATGATTTCTCAGGCCTTGCTATAGTCGGCATAACCATGGTGAGCAAATTAGCACAGTGAGTTTAGCAGTAATTTATTGTAATCTATAAGTTGTTGTCCTGGTCAATTTCATTAATTCAGTGCTGGCATAGCAATATATTTCTTTTCCATTCCACTTTCCTACCTCATAAATATCCGCCTTACCATTTTGATTGTTACAAGAAGTTGAAGCTTCCTGTGTGGAGTGGACAACGCAAAATTTTGAAACATCCTTGAGAGCTATATTTAATTAGTTGGTTGGAATAATTATTATGGTAGTGGAATGCAATTCAAACAAATTTATTCACAATTTATCTGTTTTTTCGATGATTGGACACAAACATCCACAGGGTGTTGGTATTGTATTCAACCCAAATTTGACCTGTTCTGAGCACAACCTGGTTTACATATGAAAACTCAATGCTTGCAATACTATTATAAACATTGTCCTAATGATTTGATATAAGCTATATGCTCCTTATTCGACCTGCTAAAATCACGTTAAATTGTATTTTTGATCATGCATGTAGTAATATTCACAAGTCAAGTTCCTTAAATATCTTTGATATCAGTCTTCCGGACAAGTACTTATATAGTTATATATATAAACTGATATGCTTCTTGCCCCGGATGAACACTATCAAAAATAAGTAATTTGAAGAGTTCGGACACTTTGAATCTGTTGCAATACAGAGGCCCTGTTTCCTGAAATATTCCTGTCACAAAAACCCCCTCTTGTTTCCCACAAAACCTGTTTATATTACATGTTTGATTTAAATACAAATTAGGCACTAACTTGTTACAATTAGATATTTGAAAACATTTGAGGAAGGGGGATATAGCTAATAGCTCCATCATTGACTTGTTATTGTTTCGAGTTGGGGAGGTCACTTAATTTTTAAAAGTGAAGACTTGGAAATGCATCCTGACGGCATACCATGTCCTTTCCTATGTACACCTTATGAGGGCGGTAAGATTTGAAAAACTTCCCCAAGTAGCATCATATCTTTTTTACATGTCAATCTCCCCGTGCCTGTTCAAGTGTAAACATTAGTTTTGATTGATTGTAGAACAACACTCTTAATCACAAGATTAAACAAAGAACCACCTAATGAATAATTAACTAAATTGATATAGGAAACTGAAAAGAAATCCATACATTGACGGAGGTAGTGAAGATAATATTATGCTCCATATTGTAAGATTGGGAAAAGTTTGTGTAAAGCTCCAAGAGTTCCCAGCATCCAAGGGCTTTTATTTGAACAATTTTAACGATGATCTGAAAACCAAGAAGGCGGAAGTCGCTAATTATAGAGTGATTATCCTCAAATCGAGATCCCCTTTCCAAATGCACCCTTTGCTGGCAGCTGCAACTAATCCTTCAAGCTGTAAGGTAAACTGAGCTATTTTCTTGATCTCCAGAAATGTTGAATTGTTGATATAGATTAGAAGGCTCTAGACATAGAATGTTAAAGCTGTCTACAGTGCTGTCAGAACAACAGAATGACCTTTGGCTGGTTCCATGAAACCAATGGCTACGTAAGCTGTTTAGAAGTCTCTCAAGGCAAACACTCAATGACTTGAAAAATTGTACTTCACGTATTAAAGACTCTTGTAAATTCATTGTTCTTTTAGCCACTGGGAAACTCCACGTCTGTTTAAGGAAGGGCTCTTATATGTCCTCCTGTGTGATTCATAACTCAAGTTAAAGCTCGACAAGACTCCAGTTAAGTACAGTACTTTTGATGGACCCGAGTGCATGCAACACCCAAAAGGTATCAATACCAAGACAATTAACCAACTAACAGATTACATTTCACCACACATATTCAGTAATCAAAACCTAAAGGGTAGATTTGTCGAATGATATATGATCCATTTAAGCCTTCCTACGACACCTTAAGATTTTAGATGAGCTGATTGTCTAACAGGATTCTCAGGGTATGGATATGTTATAGAAGAATCAAGTACAACATATTTTTGACCAAGTCGGATTCTTCATCCTAAATGAACAATAATGGAGATACAAACTGCTTGTTGACTATCATGGCCTATATTTTCTTTTCCTTCCACGTAACGTAACGTACTTATTATTAGTTTGATCAAGACCGTTACCTGTTTCTATGAGTCAGATAGCAAGACTTGATGACTAATGCTTCTTGACCGCCACTTGCATTATGCTATCTTTTTAGACTTTTGTTGGGTGCAAGTTTAATTGATGTTGAGAATTTGTGAGCCAGAGGAGACTATAACATTCTGCATTTACATTCTTGTCATTTTTAACATATAGCTGATCACCAACTCAAAAACTATTAACTGTAAAAATATATGCTATGGCGCCATCTAGCATTAGAAACTTTTTGTTATGCTTTCTTTTGTACTCTCTTCATGTTGTTAGTACTATAACAAATACTCTCACACACTCCGCTTCTACGTTGTGCCACGATCATGAGAAGTCTGCTTTGTTACATTTTAAGCGAAGTTTTTCTCTGAACAAGTCTGCTTCTTATGATTCCTCGAAGACTGAATCTTGGAATGCTAAAGGAGAAAGTAGTGGTGATTGCTGCTCATGGCATGGGGTGGCATGCAACAATAACACTGGTTATGTCATTGGTCTTCACCTCAGCAGCAGTTCACTGTCAGGTACCCTTCATTCCAATAGCAGCATCTTTACCCTTGTTCACCTTCAAATCCTGAACTTGGCTGGCAATAACTTCAGGAACTCTCCTATACCACCTGAAATTTCCCACCTTTCAAGTTTGTTGAGTCTTAACCTCTCTTTCTCTGTTTTTTCTGGTCAAATCCCGCCTGAGCTATCAAGATTGTCTAAATTGACCTTTCTTGATCTCTCCAAGAATAATTTATCCGGGAACTTCCCAGTTGGTCTTTTCCATTTACCAGACTTGTTTGTTCTTTGTTTGAGTGGCAACCGAAATCTCACTGGTAATTTGCCAGATTTCAACCAAACAAGCTTCTTCAGGGAATTAAAACTTGATTCAACAAGTTTCTCAGGTAACTTGCCGGTCTCAATAGGAAACCTGCAGTCACTGTCTATATTGCAACTCGGAGGATGCCATTTCTCAGGATCTATCCCCGCCTCAATTGGTAACTTAACCCAACTCGCTTGTTTATCACTTTCCAGTAACATGTTCAATTCGGGTGAACTTTCTTGGCTTGATAAACTAACTAAACTTACTCTGTTGGACCTTGAGAGTACCAGCCTATATGGTGATCTACCACCATCTCTTGCAAATCTAACCCAACTTAATTCTCTTAACCTTGGATCTAATTACTTTCATGGTGAAATTCCATCGTGGCTGATGAACAAGACCTACTTAAGTGAATTGATATTGCACAAAAACGAACTAACAGGACCAATTCCGAGGTCATTCTGTCAATTGAAGAACCTTGAAACTCTCTCTCTTTATAAAAACACACTTACTGGTACAGTAGATGCTGACATTTTTTTGAGCCTTAAAAAGCTTACTGTTCTTGCTCTATCTCATAACAGAATAACGTTATTAACCCACCGTCACCTTAACTTCACTCTTCCAAAGTTCGAAATATTACTACTGAGTTCATGTAATATAAGAGAGATCCCATACTTTCTACAATTCCAAAACAATTTGGAGGTACTATTTCTGACGGACAACAAAATTCATGGGAAAATACCACATTGGATATGGAATACAAGTGATCATTTGGAGGCCATTGACCTTTCCGTTAATTTCCTAACAGCCATGGAACATAATCCGATTTCTCTTCCAAGTACGAGTCTAAGAATTGTGAACATAAGCAGTAATTTGTTGCAGGGGAATCTCCCAGTTCCTCCAAAGAACACAATTATGTATGTTGTGTCTAACAACAGACTGACGGGAGACATTCCACCCATTATCTGTAGTGCTATGTCTCTCAAAATACTAGACTTGTCGAATAACAACTTGAGTGGACCAGTTCCTCCTTGTCTTGCAAATTCTCTGGAAGCCCTTATTCTTCAAGACAACTACTTTTCTGGGACAATTCCTCAGACATACAGAAAAGACTGCAACTTGAAGTTAATGGACTTGAGTCGAAATCAATTGACAGGGAAAGTACCAAAATCATTGTCAAATTGTAAAATGCTACAGATTTTGGATCTATCAGATAATCAAATAAAACAAACTTTCCCCATCTACTTGGGGACTCTTCCGCGATTGCAAGTTCTAGTTATGCACTCCAACAAGTTTCATGGTGCGATGGGATCTCCTACATTTCCTTCAGAGTTCCCAATGTTGCGGATTATTGATATCTCTCGCAACTCTTTAACTGGTGATTTGCCTGTGGCTCATATCCAGGTTTGGAATGCAATGAAAGCTTTTGGTCCATACATGAAACCATATGTAACCACAGATTTAAAGTTTCAAACCCCACATGCATATTGGAGTGATTCATATCGTAGCTCGATAATTCTTATGAACAAAGGTATGAAGAGAGAGTACAATAAGATTTCAAACGTTTTAACTGCTATTGACCTCTCATGCAACAAATTTACGGGGCAGATTCCAGAATCTTTTGGAAGCTTAGAGGCGCTTCAGTTGCTCAATCTTTCCAACAATGTTCTTACTGGTCAAATTCCTCCTTCCCTAGGGAACCTAAGACAGCTTGAATCATTGGATCTTTCACATAACAAGCTATCTGGAGTGATACCTCAACAATTAGCATCACAACTTACTTTCCTCGCATTCTTTAATGTGTCTTGCAACCTCCTAAGTGGTCGTACACCACAAGGTTCACAATTCGCGACATTCGACAACAGTTCTTTCATGGCGAACTCTGGACTTTGTGGATTCCCCTTATCTAAGCATTGTATGACTGTTTGGTCACCAACAGATGATGTCCATGACAATGATGAAAATGAGGATGATTCTAATGATAATAACTTGCCAAGTGGATTCGACAGGGTATTCATATTAGCAGGAGTTGTAAGTGGGCTTGTAGTTGGGTTTGTTACGGGAAACATTTTAATAGATAATCACACCTGGCTCATTGATGGCATTGTCCAGAACTTTGGAGGGACGCAGAAGAACAGGAGGAGACAGAAAAGACAGAACATTCGGAATTAGGACACTGTATTTGATGTTGCAGGTTTGCTATGATTGATACTTTTATATCACATGTCTGTGGTGTTGTTATGAACATGTACATGAAAAATCATATTTTCTTTTGTTTGGATATAGCTAATTTCATAACAATCATAACTTCTTTAACATCTCATCTTAATAATACTAGTGCACATCCCTCACTGTTCCGCTGATAATATGAATGGACGGAGGGAGGGAGTTATATATTTAGAATCTGCAATTTAGCTGACGAGTTGAAGTAAGCTATATAATCAATGTTATGAACTGTTAAAGTTGATGATCAATAACTGTATGAATAAAATTATTGTAGACTATATTTTCTTTCATGCATGTAGTCGTCTTTATAAGTCAAGTTCTTGAAATATTGCTGAAGTAGTCTTCTATACGAGTACTTGAATATGAACTGATATGCTTCTTGCCCGGGGTGAACACTATCAAAGAATAAGTATTTTGAAGAGTTTGAACACATTGAATCTGTTGCAATACAGAAAGGTCCTGTTTCCAGAAATATTCCAGTCCCGCAACATCCCCTTCTTGTTTCCGCAAAACCTGTTCACATATAAGATTGAAATACGAATCCGACATTAATTTCAAATTACGTATATACAGTTATAATCTACTACATGCACCAGTGCAGTGCAGTGCAGTGCAGTGGCGGACCATGATTTACAAAAACAGAGAAGTAAAAGGTAGATAATTTTTTTCAAAAATAGTGACAAAATGTAACTTTAGCAAGTTCAGACCTGATATAGTGATATTGATATACCATGTTACTACAAGTGTTTCTTATTATTTTCCTAGCTGATCATTAGAAATAAAATTATGAATACTGAATCTTGAAATTTCAGTTGGGACTATAGCCTCCTTTCTTTCTTGTATAGGTCCGTCTTCGACTATGTGTGCATGTACTCGTAGGCGTGTATGTACAGGGGAAAGAAGAGGAAGACAAAAATAGAAGCTCTTACCACCATATTTCTGCGGACTGTAAATCATCTTCATTATTGGGTCGTAGATGTCACAATAAAGAAGTCTACTCCCTTTAAGATCTTTTTCTATATTCTGCAATAATTTTTTGAGCTTGTCATTATATGATCGAGAATCCCAGTTTTGATTCTCTAAACATTCGTTGATAACCAGACTCTCTACAGCCCTGTGGAATGGCAAGCAGCCTATAGGAGGAAGCCCTGCTACAACCATGATCCGCAGTCCAAGACTGTACAGTTCCTGAAGAAAGTTTTTGAGCCTCGTCTGCACAAAGTTCTGGTAACTGCTGATATTGAACTGAATCTTTCTTGTAGGTACAGTATAATAGTTAAAAAGAAAATCATTAGTCCCTGCACTAATAACAACCAATGCTGTACTCATTATCACCCGAGCCTCTTTTTCCCCTACAATGCTCACAAGTTTCTGAAAATATTGCCTCAAGTACCCAGATTGTTGCGACAAGGAGATCACGTCAAAGATTGAACCTGTAAAATCATCGTATCCAGCTCCAGCTGAGGCAAAGTTTACACCAGAGATCAATTCAAAGTTTGATAAATTTGGTTGCAGGAATGGCGGAATTGTGTCCTTGATTCCTAGTTCTGAGACTAGGAAGTCAGGAACCAGTTTTCCATCAGAAAACCTGCCTGTGGGAACTTTTCCTGGAAAATTTTGACCGTATGGATTGTGGTTTGCCTTAATAAAGGTAGTCAAGTAATTGTTGTTCCCCGTGTCGACAGATGAATCTCCGAAAATTAAGACAGTAGTAATATTAGGAAAATCTTCATTACAGGTGATGGTATTGATTTGGACAACTTGAAGTATAGCCAAGAAGAAGAGAAGGGGATTTTGCATGGTTGGCTGCAATCTTTGGTAGCTTATAGTTGGATTGATGTGTAAAAATATTAGAAGTAATTTCTCCACAAGAGCATCTGTTTAGAAAAGACAGTTTTCTTTTGATGACTAACATAGGCAAAGTTATGAAGTTAAATTGAATAAAAGAACTAGCAATTCTAAACTACTAATCTTGGCTACTATCACTCTCTGTAGTTCAGACAAAACATCATATTCAAATTAGTGTTGCAACAGATAGAAGAATTTAAGTATTAGAAAATTCATCTTAGTAATTTAGTACATGCTATGTTAAAGATTGTGCTCTGTTTAATATGCTAGAGTTTCCTTATGAAAAATTCTAACTAAATCATATCTGGAGATGAATATATAAGTATACACTTCATGTATTGAGTTTCATTAATCTATTATAATTTTTGTTTAAAATGCAGTGACCAAAAACTCAATTTGTGTAGATTATCTCAAAATCTTTTGTACAGGGCTACAATATGTTAAAAAAGAAATTAAGCTACAAATCACATTTTCTTAAGTGTGTCGACTCCTCCGGGTCCTGCAATCCCCATAGTTTCGTTTGCTGTTGCATTACCAAAACGGAAGCCGCACAGTTAAGTTCAGGAGAAGCAAGTATTTCTCCCACTGCCCCCAACTCTCCCCTATCCCTCCATTTCTTTAGCTGATTCATTATGGGTGAATCCCCGTGCCGCCTACCAACCAAGACAAGATCATTTGCTTCACCTACTGATCTTGTCAACGCAAGCACATCCTGACCACTTGACACCGCCTCCTCTTGGTACGAAACTCGTTTAGTTTTAGCTCTATGCTTGAAGTCATTCAAGGTTTTAGCATCAAGCATCTTACTTCGTTCTTTACCTCCCACAACATCTTCAGAATTTGAAGTAAAGAATTGAATTAGGTTGAGCTCTATGGTGGGGTTTTCTGACATGCGTTGTCCGTATGCTAGTGCTTCTCTATCATCTGCACCACCAAAGAAGATCACAGCTACTTTCTGTAACAACTGCTCTGACAATATGTATCTTGGGTTCTTTTGTTTTACACGATCAAGTAGGACCCCGACAGAGCAAGGAGCCTTATCCAGCACCTTTCTGTTCAAGTTCTCCAATGCAGAAGAGGTTTCTACTGTTTCCCCGTATATATACTGCTTGTGGAAAGGGACAATGATAAGAATCGATCTCATTTCAAGGGCGAGGGAGCAGACATCATTGTGCATTGTAGCATAAGGCGAAATTCCTTTGAAAGTGTTGTTTAAAAAGACACGGCCTACGTTTAATTGTTCGAACTTTTTAAATGCAGAGAATATTTGTTCTGATTGTGTACGTTTTGATGAAGACTTTTCGTGTTGCCTCTGTGCGACAAGAAGAGAACTAGAACGACCAACGAGCTTAACAAGGTGGAGAACAACAAAAGTGACTGGGCTCTCTTTTGTTGCATTGGATGCTTGGAGGAGGCTTATTAGTGCTTGAACATTTTCTGGAGAGTGTAGGCAAGTAAGTATACGAATTTCTTCATTTCGTCTGAGGTGCAAGATAGTCCTCCTCCTGTAAGCAAGGTACCTTCTTGAAGGATCATACAGGACCTTTACGATAGGCGAGATTACGCCTGTTATAACAACCACTGAGATTACCATAATGGTATATGGTTCTTCTGTCAATTGCTGCATGTTGTAAATAATATCCATAAATTAATTTTACTCGGAGAAAACAATAATGATTCAATCTCTAAAGTTTTAGTCCCACTTTTGTTGCATGCTAAAAATATGATGAGAAACATCTGTAGGCAAGTTCTATTGAATTCAGGCAAACTAGAGGCAGAACGTAACAAACAGAAAAATTCATGATAATATACAAGCAGCGAAGCTTGTAATAATGTGTTTCAAATATATCATTCGCTGACTTACATTCATATGTTTCATTTGAATCATGAAACCAAGTTCAGCTATGCCTTTAGTGTTCATGACGAGAGCAAGAGAAAGGGCGTCTCTAACTGGCATCCTGAGAAAAAGAGGGGGCAATACAGTCCCCAAAACCTTCCCAACAAATGAAACACATGCAAGCAGCTGAATAACACCTACATTTTCCATCTGCTTTATGGCGGTAAAATTGGTTTCTAATCCAGAAACAGCGAAAAACAGTGGCATGAATACATCGACAAAGCTATCAAGTTTTTCCGCAAGTGCAGCTCCTAGTGGCGGCCCATCCGGGATAACCAATCCCAAAGCCAAAGATCCACCAAAAGCAGTGATTCCAATAAGTTCACCAATAAACCCACAAATCATTAGAGTAACAAGAACAACACAAATATAAATCTCCTTCACAGGCCTCCCTTCTGGGGTACGTCTAACTGCCCACATGGCTGCAGGACGAATTCCATACAAAATAATAACCAAAAACAAGAGAGTTGAGAAAAGAGATCCCATGGTTATCCTGAATGATTTCCTGTCAGCAAGCCTAGCAGTATAATTAATCATCATGATACCCCAATTGCATACATCGCAGATAATGGAAGACGAAGATGCTAGACGTCCAATCTCTGAGTTAAGGATCTTGAGGTCATCCAGAAAGCAAGCAACAACAGGAAATGCTGTCATACACTGCACTGCAACAATAAATGGTAGCCCTTCAAAGGTATCATGGTCTAGATACGCATACTTCTGGAGGAGGAATGCTACGAAATTAGAAAGCCCATAGGGAACAAAGATCGCGAGAATTCCTATGAGTAAAGGTTGTTTCCCTGTTCTAAAAACCATCGTTGGATCAACTTTGACCCCAATTAAAAAGCTAAATAGCATGAAAGAAAAGGCTGCAGCAGTCTCTAGTACCACCCTAGTTTCATTTGGAAACACATTAGATAAGAATGTTGTACTCTGCCCAAGCACCGAAGGACCTAGAAACACACCAGCCTGTTCAAGATGATCACTCAAAATTAAGCAATAATTATAGAATCTCATGCCTAAATGGGAATTGGCATTTACCAACAGGGTACAATAAATTTAACTTATAAAGCATTTACCAAATGGTGTACGTCATTCAAGTCCGTACTCCATTTGGTAAATCTTCCAGAAAATCTCTAGCATTACTCGCCTCGTATTTAATGGAAAAGAACGATCACAGACACAACATTTTCCGGTTCCCATACTCATACATTTATCGAATGCTCTTTAAAAGAATAAAAATTACTTTTATTTAAGTGACTTAATTATTACTACATTGCTTGCATGCATGCATGGACTATAGAATGAAATCAAATGAAGAAAATACAAACAAGGATGCAAAGAACAGAAGAAAGGGCTTACAAGAATCTGAGAAATGATAGCAGGTTGGCCAAGAGGTTTGAGAAAAAAGTGAAAACACTTGGTGACAACATTGATAATAGAGAGCTGCAACAGAAGTGAAGGAACATAGAACATAAGAGGGTTGTCTCCAAACCAGATACCCCTAGAATTTGCATGATCCATAATAGAACAAACTTGGGACATCTCAGGCGCCACACCATCACTGCGGGCAGGTGAAGATCGAGATAGATTAGCAGCATTTTGAAGATGATGAGAGACATGAATGGAGGAGCAATGTTGCCCTTCGATAGACATGGGAATTTGGGAGATGAAGATAGAGAAAAGTGAAAAGCTTTCCCTTTTTTTCCTAGACAAACCATAGATTTTAGTTATTTTATTTTATTAGTATTATATTTAGTTGATAT
>PHNY01300290.1:7529-18405 GCA_003724115.2 Anethum foeniculum
TGCTCTGTGATTGTTTTTTGCTATACGGCACATGTTTTCTGCAGAGTTACGATAACATGAACAAAATCTTTGATGACTTGTTACTTATTGTCCGATATTATAGTTTGTCATAATACAAACTCCAGAGAAAGATCAATTGTACAAGAAAATCAAAGTACACAGTTAATTTCATTTCAGTATATCCTCTAAAGAAAATGTAGCATCAAATCCATATTAAACCACCATTTTTATTTACAAAACTCAAGCAGTTATAGCACTGGGAAACTTTCAATGCAAGACTCTCAACAAAATGCGAAGTCCCTCAGAAGAAAGGACTTGTCGATACAAGAGGACAGAGCAACACTAGACCCTTCTTGAGGTCCTTTACTAAATTGTTATTTTCAGGTTGGTGCCTACAATATTCAACCATTATCACTTCACATCAATATACTGTAAAAGATGCCTACAACATCAAGTACACGAAAACATGTACTCTAAGCTTCATTTTGTCATTTGAGGGAACTAGTGCACACTGTTACTCATATTGTCATCAAGAAAATTGATATTATTATCATCATCCTCGTAGTCGTCATCATCTGTGGCAGCACTGAAATTATTTGCAGGATTAACATCCAAGGGCTGTACATCAGCCAAAGTTACCAATTGCATGCATCCTTTCCTGGTCTCGACATGTCCATCTTCATACTCCACCTCATTTTCATATGTGTCAACTTGTTCCATGTCATTTCTAGGGATCACCTGATTTATAGTACAAAAATCATGTTTTCAGCAATATTATGCACGATAAGATCTTTCACAAATTTATTAGATGATGTTTGGAACATGTTGGATTCAGAAACAGTAATGACCATGTCAGGATATACTTCTCAAGCTAATATCGTATGTATAACCATCAAAACGTGAAATAAAAGGCTCGACACAACATATAAAAATAAGAAAGAATATGATATCTATTCACCTGTTCTGTTCATGAAAACAAATATAGCACTTCGGTAGTAGTATGGTAGGTAACTTGTTCAATTTAATACAAGTTGTAATTGGCTCAAAATATCCTTTCAGCAAAAAAACTCTAATTATTTACTTTGGATAAATTAAGGGTGTACCTCATCTTCCTGTAGTACTGGTTTCTCTGTATCCGCAATCCAGTCATAAAGTAAATATTCTTGCAAAACACTGTCAACGGATATCAAGTCATTAGAAGTCTTCCTTATTTGGCGTTCCCTGAGTCGCAGGTTGTAGTGAACGTAAATGAAATCATTTAGTTTTTTCTGTGCCACACGGTTGTGCCTTTGGCTTATGATCTGATCATATATGCTCCAGTTGTGTTCACAGCCAAATGACGAGCAGGTTTGGCTCAGTATACGTACTGCAATTCTTTGCAACTCAACACAGTTTATGCCATGCTGTTGCCACCATGCAGCTAAGGAGACGAGAAAAAAAGAATATTTAACATATATTAAGTTCAAACCAGAAAACCCTGTTACAAACTTCTGAGTTAGCAAATTATACCTGGATTAAGCTCTGCTCTGGTACCAATAGCCAAGTCAGTTCCAAAATCAGCTTTTGCAGAACCAAAATCAGAAATCTGCAGCAGTGACAGGGTGCAACAAATGAAAGTTAATAAAAAAAAAGGCCAACTGAAAAGAGGTTACAGTTAATATTGATTACCTGCATGGACGCAGAAATTCTTTTTCCACTGTCTGGTTCCAGTCGAACAATGCACGCATTAAGTCCACGAACAACCTCTGGGTGCTACAGTTAAGCACATATAACAGATAAATTCTATACATTATTCTGTAGTCTGTATACTTCTCTTCTGAGTAGTCATCAGAAAAATATTAAAACAAAATCATTTGGTTACCTGAACAAAATCAGGACGATATCTGTATGATGGATTGAGGAAGTAAGCAGCCAAATACAACGGATGGTGGTACAGTGAATTCCAGTTTTTGTCTATAACACTCCAGAAGGGTCCATACTTACGTACATTATCATTATGATTACTTTTAATACAAAGCTTAGCTCTGCACATATCATTATAGATAAATGGCATAGAAAGGCTATCATCACTAGTAATCTTTTGAAGAACTTCCATGATAGGGTCCACAGATTTCCTAACAAACAACATCTTCTTCCAAAAAGTAGGGTTCAATACAACCCTCTCTACCTCTTTACCCTCTTCCATTTGTGAACATCGAGAGGAAAGCCATTTGTTTGACTGAAATAATCGTTTGAGGCCAATCCTATGATCCAAAAGATTCTGCAAAGTAGAAAAACTTGATGCATATCGGGTAACTGAGGGTAGCAAAAGTTCTTTTCCGCCTGTGTACTCGCTCTTCATAAGATTTAACAGCCAGATACGGTTGTAAATGAACTTCGTAATGCTTTGACTTTTTTCCATGCACTCTCCAACCCATTTAATCTTCATAAAATCCTCCAGCATCCGTTCAATGCAATAGCCAAGACAGGGAGTCCAAAATAAGTTTTTTCTTTTCTCCTCGAGCATTTTTCCAGCAGCCTGATAACTTGGTGTATCGTCAGTGATTACCTAGTAGATTGAAGATAGTGTAGGTGGTAGAATGAGTATGAAATCACAAAGATGATACGATATAGTCATTAATTTTTAATTATATAAATAACAATAGACTTTACTTACCTGCACTATATTTTCTTCGCCCATCTCTTCTACCACCTTGTCAAGTAACTTAAATAAGTACATAGCATCTTCAAACTCATCAGTGGCATCAACTGAACGTACAAAGTACATACCGTGGGGGCAAGAAACCAAGATATTAATCAATATTCTTCCGCGTGAATCCGTCCAACTATCTGCCAAGATAGAACATCCAGTAACTGTCCACGAAATTTTGCACTCCTCTAGGTAATTTTTTATGATTGAAATCTCATCTTGTAGAAATCGACCTGATATTACATTGGCTGAAGGACCGACTAAACCTTCTCCATATTGACCAACCAACTTGAGCATCTTATGAAAGTAAGGGGAATTTGCTGCCTGGGAAGGAATCCCTGCATGGTAAAAGAATTTGCAAATTGCCGAGTTAACTTCCTTGCGGAATCTTTTGCAGGTACCAATTTTTCCTTGTTGAGAATTTAGAGGTGTATCACTTGTTGGAGACTTTGAAACAATAGCTTCAAAATGTGGTCTTCTTAACCATGGTTCAGCCTCCATTACTGAAGATGTGCCTCTTAGCATTCTTCTTGAGTCTCTTCCTAATCTAGAATCATCAAACAATGGTATGCCATTGCTCAGAGAGTGTACAGCAGTTACTTCTTGCTCATCCTCTTCCTCTTCATTATCCGAGTGCATATAGATTGCTGATACCTCCTTTGAGTCCGTTCTTCTCTGCCTCTTTCCTGAACGATGCCATTTCATATTTTCTTTTATTTTAAAATATACATCCTCTGGAGCACTTTTGCAAGGTGCAACTTCTCCTGGTATTCTAGCTAGATGCTGCTTAAAACGATTAATACCACCACTTACTATTTTCTCACAATAGTTACATTTAACCTTTTTCTTCCTTTCATCCTGTGGAACACCATGTTCCCAACCAGGGTCAACATATCCTAATGAACGAAGAGGGGGTAAATTTATCACCAATCCATTATCCCCTACCAATTGCTTACCTTTATTTCTATATCCAGGATGCTCTTCTTCCTCCGCTTCATCATTAGAGGGAAAAGTTAGGTATGTTTGTTCATCATATTCATTTTTCCTTGCTCTTTTACTAAATCGACATCCTTCTAAATTATCTCTCATTTTCAAGTACACCTCCTCCGGCGCTTTATCACAGTATGTTACTTCTCCAGAAACTCGTGCTAAATGTTGCTTCAATCTGTAGATTCCACCACTAACTACCTTTCCGCAATAATTGCATCTAACCTTCTTTTTTCTCTCATCCTGAGCAACACCATGCTCCCATCCAGGGTCAACAATTCCAGAAGAACGATGTGATGCCATATACTCTCAAGCACTCATGAATTTGCTTTTCAAGCTATACCTGCCAGTGATAATGAATGTATTATTAAGCAAATGTCATTAAAAAAAAAATTACACACAACTGTGAATTGCACCAAATCTAATGTATTTAATGCCAAGCAACTATAATCTCTTCTTTGCAGCAAAACAACAATCCCATCACTTAGTATCCATAACAAATTAACCAAGACGTGACACATCTTGTAAAATAAAGTAAAATGTTTATGATCACTTGAAGAAAAAATAACAAGGACACATCGGCCAATAGTAGAAATCAATGAAGTGCTATACCAACTCTGCATTTGACGATTTTATTCACAAGCTACGACACTTTCCTCACATTCCATCCCCACGCAACAAATTCCCTAGGCAACAAGAATGCCAAACTAGACCACTCATACCGCTGTCACATTCAATGATCACAATTTTACGCTGTAAACTCTTAAATAACCACATTAAACAAACTCAATCGCAATACTAAATAATACCAAACTGTGTAAGTTCCGTAACTGGTAGCAAACTGTCCATCATAAGTTTAACAAAACCCATAAATTAACTAATTAGAGACAAGACCCGCAATCACTAATTTAACCAAATTAACTCTACTAGTATCAAGAAAATTAACTAATACACAAGAATGTCAGTACATAGGAGCTAGAAAAGCAGTAAAATTTAACCAAGATTTCTAAAATAATAATTACCCAAAGCCCCTTAAAATTGGGTATAAATTATAGATACAAATATATGTAAGTATTGAATATGAAATTGGGGGTGAAATGATGAGTGGGTAATTGTGTAATAAAACAACAAGAATTGAAAGATAGATATAAAAACATAGATGTAGAACAACCTGGGGAGGAGAGAGCAGAAGAAATGAAGAGCGAGTTGAAGATGGGTTTGAATCGGTGGGTGAGTCTGCGAGTTGAGAGGCGCTGGGTGGGTGGGTGGGTTATGTTCGAGCTGAGTTATGGATTGCCGATTCTTAGGGTTTCTGTTCAACCCTCCCCTTTTTACCCATTATACTTTTGTTTTTTAATTTTATTTTAAGATATATTATTTTCTAGAATATATTTAAAAAATATCGTGTACCTTATATTATGTTTGATATTTTAATTTAGAATTTTATAATCACTTGTCATTAATAGGTAGATTGATCATTCCTACTCATTGGAACAAATATATAATGTAATATATGAAAACAAATTTACTCTAATTTTTTTTTTTTTTTGCCAATTTGAAAGAATCTTGATATTAATGTAATTCTGACTCTCGTTATAAGTAATATTCTAATTAGAAAAATAATACGTATGTCAGACAACAAGGGACTCATTCCATTTTACTTCTCAGTTGCTCCCTTCATCCTAAATATATCTCCGACATATTTTCTATATCTAGTGCAATGAAAAGGAAGAAATCAAATTAAAGGTTCTGTTCAGTACTTTGTTGCTGTCCCTTGAAAACTGTTCGTAGAATTTAAAAAACCATTTTTCTTAAAATTGTTCTATTGCCTAAAAGCTTCAGGTAAACAAAAAGTTATATTTTAATTATTGCAAGACTATCTAACCTTATTGAAAATATTGTTTTATATATATTTTATATCAAAATATGTGTTTACTAAAAATATTACTAAACAATAATTCCATTTTTAAAATAATATTTTTTTTCAAAGACACAATAATTTTTAAGTGGAATTCCTACAAGAGTTTAAGTCTTATGTTTATTAGTGAATTGCATGACATGGAGCAAAAGGAAGTCAAGTTGCAATACATTTTAAAAAGCAGTTCAGCCAAAAGTTTCCTATATACACTTTAATACACACTCACTTGTTAGCCTCCAGTTACATTTACCTATAAACTCCAACAAAAGTAACATAAAATGTGTTTACTGATATACAAATTATAAATGTTATACATATTTTGTTTACAAATGTTCATAAAAAGTCTTTGACTTTTCTCAATAAAGAAGTCTCTAAAATTGTATACATGTAACCATGAAACCTAAATCTGGAAACAAGAAACTTGAAAAAAAACAGATAAAATGAACTATATACTCACTGAAGATAAGATAACAAACCAATTACAAAACAGTGTTTATATGAAGTGCTTTTAGCAGTGATGTAGCCATCTGCTTCACCAAAACTTGGCCACCAGAACTCTGCCCATCTCGACGTTCCTCAATCAAATTCTGAAGTTTCTGAGGCAAGTCATTCTCTACAATCATTTGCTTTGGACGTGGATGGTGCTCATAAACAGCCTGATACATTATTAATAGTTGGATGTAAGAGACAGATTTCCAACTTAACCAGAACTATCAGGTGATAACATAAACATGTACATGCATGGAGCCTTTTGAGTTTGATGCTAATAACACAATCTGTGATTTGGTCAGCAAGCAGTGCACTCGTGGGCTACAATAGAATACTAAGACAATAGAGGTTCGATTGTCCATTAGTTAGTTTAAGTGGTTTCTAAAATAAATTTTCAGCTTAGTAAAAAAATGATATTAGGGACATTGTTTTATTTGAGAGCGGAAGAAAATCCTGGGTTCACATTAGCCAAAAGCCACTATGATCAATGAATCAAATTGAAGATATAATTGTATTGCATAGTACATCAACAATGCTCTACTAAAAAGGATTAGCTCGCATGATGGAAAAACCTTTACAAAGTATGCTAAGGTAAAACTGAAACCGAAACATATAAACTGGAACTTCTAACCTTAATAAGCTTGAGCAAATTGAGCCGAGTAATAGCATCCTGGTGTTCAAGCCTTGAAATGAGTAACGGTGTCAAGCCATTGACAGCCAAAGTAGTATTTATTCGTGATGATTTCCTGCAAAAAGAAGAAAAAAAGACTATAAAATGTACATAATAAACTTAGAATGCTTTTATAAACAAGTGAAAGTAAACTCATATTATGTACGTATGCGGGATGTTTTATGCTTTTATAATAATTTTCGCATGTAAATAATTGTCTTCACTATATTGTCATGCACTAAGCCGGGGTCTTTCACGGAAATAACCTCCCTACTCTTTTAGGTAGGGGCATGGTAAACCCTGGTCTAAGTGGAATATACTCGGTATGTTTGGTTTGGTTTGATTTAGGAAAAGATACCAATCGTTTGGCCTCAACAGCGAGATGTTATTTTAGCATCCAGCAGATGGAATTATGGGTACTACACATAATTATATGTTCTCTCCGTCTCACACGTCTTGGCCACTTTTCCATGCTCGTTACATCTCAATCTTTTTACCGAATTACATCAATATATTAGATATGGAAGCAACTATTTTTCCCTAACATGGATATATTGACAGACTGAAATGGACTTACGTAATGATTTTCAAAAATGGCTCTAATATATGCAAGAAATGTTGTTCTGGACAGCGCTGAAAAAAGTTGACCAGCTTCTGAACAGCTTCTTTTTTTAATAAAGATTGCTCCACTTTCCTAGTGTCATTGTCATGAGCCAGGCATACGGCAATAGAATCTAATGCCGTGACCGACCAAAGCTCGTCATCAAGTAGGCTTAGGTACACATCTAAACCCCCGTGAGCTCTTAACTGCTCCCTTGAGTTACGTGATGCATGGGCCATATCGCAAAGCAGTGGCAATGCATATTGCTTCAATGGAGATGATGACATGACAATATACATCAGGTGTGGGATGATCCCATTTTCTGCTGCTTGTTCCTGCCTCCTCTTATTTATCTTGCAGAGATTGAATAGAGCATTGAGTACCTTCAGCGAACAAGGTCAGTCAGTGAACATCCATAAGGTGGTAAATAGAATTCAAATTGCCAACACTGCATACAGAAGGCATGAAAATTTTAATATCACTTAATTATACTTGCTATACATTTTAAATCAAGTAGTAACAAGTAACTGTTGCAATCCACAAATTAGCAAAATTAGCTAACAGCAATGCAGACATAAATTGAAAATTACTGTTAACACTTGTACAGAACACATGAATGACTGCATCAAGAGTATACTACTTGCAATGTATCATATCAAAGTTCAGCTCAGTATGATATACTGATATACATCTACCACACCCAGTAGCTTTCAAGGCACAAGTCTTTCACTTCTAAACCCGCTCACTCAAATGTCATAAACCCGTCAAGCTTATCTACTTCTTAAGAAATGGTATTCAAATATACACTATCGTAAAAATATTTCTATTGGAGATGATTTATAAAAAAAGCACCCTTCATTGCGTCATCTAATTTTGGTACATCAATTTTGAAATGAAAAGAGTAGCTATATTTTAACGAAATGTAATAAATTTGGAACAAACAACTGGTACAGTTAAGTACCTACAAGTGATATCTTTTTTAACATTGTACCAGTACTTCTAATATGTTCCAGCTAAAAAATATACAAAAAATTGTATCAAATACATCTACTGAACAAAAGGTAATGACAATCAAAGAGTCGCATGTCGGCCACATGCTTAACCCTCGTTGGCAGATCAACCTATCAGCAGACCTAGTGAAAAACTTTTGATCGCACTTCTGCCTCTGCATATGACAATATCATCCTAAAACACTATTACAATTATATGATTATCCAAAGAACCCATGACAAAAGATTATTTTTGTGCATACAGGCAAATCGTGGAACATGCATCTTCTAATGTCTTCTAATGTAATATTAGATAAGTTGCACATATACAAGTTGAAAGGTTCACCTCATGGTGAATTTGAGACACGAGAGGACCTTCTTTGAAGTCAAGGTTTGGGATCAAATATTTGATTGCATCTGCTCGCTGAAGATTCTCCAAGCAGTGTGGGTCAGTGGAAAGATGGTTAACGCACTTCAATAACTATATAAAACAATATGAAGGTGTGAGAAATGAGGACTTTAAACCACTGGAGCATAATTTGAAGCTATTAAAAATATGTATTGCATACCTTTAAAAGAACAGCATGTTCTATCTTATTGAACATCAGAAAAAGACGAGTGAGCAAGTTTTGACTACACATGTAAGACTTCACATTCGTGTCAGATCCAGCAAACTCAAGTAGAAGGTCTGCTACCTTCTCTACGTATTCCCAAGTAACGTCAGCACTCCAAGGTGGAGCCATGTGAGAAAGTGATCCAGATGAAGCTGCACTCCCCGCTCTGGTATTTGAAACCCCAGAATCTGACAATACACTGGAAGCTGTCTGTGAAGCAAGTCCAGATGTTGAAGCAGTGGTTCCGTCATTAGATGATTGCAGTCCTACATTCTTATTTGCAATCTTTGGTGGACTTTTGACCTTAGATTCAAGGTTTGTATGTTCTCTTCCAGATCTTGTAACCTCTATGAAATCATTAGAATAACAATTAAAATGTCATCTACAAGCATGCATTATGTACCTCGTAAAAAGGACAAAAAATGTCATGTTCAGGCAGAGAACATGCTACAGCAGAACAGTAGACTCCTAAGGATAGAGATACATGAAAACTAGATATGCAATTGTTGAAATGACACAGAAGGGAGGTATACTAAATACTACTCTACAAACCTGAAAAGTCAGCCATCAAAGGATCGTGACCTTTTGAAACGCCATCAGCCAATGTTGAAGTCCTGTCTGTTGAAACTCTATGCGCAGTTCTTGAAGAATCACTTCTTTCTTTCATCATACCATGCGCGGGTTTGTCGAAAGAGCTTGAATCATGTGATTTTGTAGTCTCGGGACCTTCTATAGAGGCTGTACTTGATCGAGGTCTATCACTATCCAGGGGAAAAGATCTGGAGTCGGAAGAACGAGAAACTGAGGCTTGTGAAGAGTCATGAGTTCCAGACGACAATGAATCATCAACTCCATGCTTGACCTTGAGATAATCAGGATGATCAGATCCATAAGGCGGTGCGACACTTTGAGCAAAAGTAGGATTTCCTGGATCCAGTTGACCAGATCGCAACCGTAAAGCTATACCATCAACTGGAAACACGCCTCCACCAGATATCAAAGCCAACCGAGTTGCCTCGTTCAAGCTATAAAGAGTGTTCGTGAGCCTAGGTAGTATCCCGTTCATTGCAGCTATTCGACAAAAATCATTCCTAGGGGACCGCTGAAGTTTAAGTACCTTCCAAATTCCATCAATTGCAAGATGAACCATTTCCCTGTGAGTCATGAATTCTTAAATTTGAAATTATATCAATTACAAGTGGAAGTGCAAAGATAAATTATAAAACCCTATATCTGCAACACCATACCAGCTAAATCAGATAACAAGATGAGATGATTATGGTATTACTGAAATAATACGTGCCTTCACCATGGCATTGACTACACAAGCCTTACCTTCTTGACAATTGACATACACTTTACAACGCTTGGTACAAGAGGATATGCAAAACATGCATCCAATACCCATTAACTACACCTGCAAGTCTGGTCCTAATAGGCTATATATTTAACACCACAAAACATCAGATAACACGATTAGATGATTATGGTATTACTGAAATATCATGTGCCTTCACTGCATTGACTGCACAAACCGTATTCTTCCTGACATACATTTTACAGTGCTTGGTACAAAAGATATGCAAATCATGCATCCCAATACCCATTCAACTAGACCTGCAAGTCTGGTTTTATTAATGTGTATAATTTGAGTGTCACGCACACATAGGGCTTGAGCCCTCCACCTTCTGGTTATTTAGAGAAGACGGTACCCAATAGGTTGCAATGCTAGGCTTTACTATGCTAATACTTGGTCCTAAAAGTAGTAGTCTCTCCTAGCGAAGTGACCCTTTCAAATTATTGTGGCATGTAAAGGGGATCAAATGCTCGCATATATATATATATATACATATATATATATATATACATATATATATACACATATATATACACACACACACACACACACACACACACAT
>PHNY01300292.1:7566-29445 GCA_003724115.2 Anethum foeniculum
CTTGTATTATGCAGTATTTGTTTATTATTTTTTATTTTTAATAATTTATATTTTAGTATTTTAATTTAAAATTTTATCTTTTGAATTTTATATTCATGTATTAAATTATTATATTAAAATTTTGATTTTTTTTAATAATATAACTTATAAGTTATGATTTACCAAACACATTAACAATTTATAAATAAAATTATCCAAACACCCGAATAATTTATAAGTAATAATTTACATATTATTTATACGACACTCATAAGTTGTTTTTTTTAACAAACCCCCTATAAAATAAGTGACGTTTGAAGCAACAAAACTCTCACCATTTTCTTACATTAAGAGCAACTCCAACAGCTTAATTATTTGTCATCCTAAGTCCTAATTTAAGGAATGGGCTAAGCCTATGTTGGAGTTGCTCCAAGTACTGTAATAAACTTGCCGTAGTGTAATAAACTTGCCATATAGACAAATGTATCCACCCTTTTCTAGCCCCTTTCAGTTCACCTCCTCCTCTATTATACATTATTATATATAATATCTGTGTGTTGCATAATTCTTTTCTCTCATAATCAAACTAGATTAATAAGAAAACAGAAGCTGTTGAGTTGGTAATGCTACTGCCTCTCTCTTTCCCAAGAGTTGAAATGGTCTGTTATTCATTTTTTTAAGTTCAACCTGTTTTTTCATTGGAATCTCCAATTCTTACTACAAGGTTCGATCTCACTTTTTTACTTGTCTTAAAATCTTTTATTTATTAATCATTTGTTCAACTTTTATTCATACCCCTTTACTGTTTTTTAGCAGATTGTATTAGTTGACTTTGCAAGATTATATGTATGTGTCTTGATTGTAAATATATGCATAGTTATGCTATAAAGATTGGATCTTGATGGTTGACAATTTATACTTACAGTGAAGTAAAGTTAGATCCTGAACTTAGGTGGGTTTTGAGAAAGAACTGATTTTTATTGTGTGCTTTTGTTTGTAGTTGAGTTGATTGTGTAGAACATAGGACTAGTTGAGATGGGTAATACTTGTGTTGGGCCAAGTATTGGTAAAAATGGTTTCTTGCAATCAGTTTCTGCTGCAGTCTGGCGAACCCGGCCGGATGAAGCATTGGCTGCAGGCAATGAGGTGGAAAATGTTAATCAAGTACCTGTTTATGATGTGGAACCAGAGTCACCGGTTCAAAGTAAACCACCTGAGCAGATGTCGATCAAGAAAGCGGATACTAAAGAGGTGGTGAAACCTAAGAAGCCTCAAATGAAGAGGGTACCTAGTGCAGGGCTTAGGACGGATTCGGTTTTACAAAGAAAGACGGGAAATTTGAAAGAAGTGTTTAGTTTAGGGAAGAAACTAGGACAAGGGCAGTTTGGGATTACATTTTTATGTGTGGAGAAAGCAACGGGGAAAGAGTATGCTTGTAAATCAATTGCAAAGAGGAAGTTGTTGACTGAAGAAGATGTTGAGGATGTGAGAAGGGAGATTCAGATAATGCACCATTTGGCAGGGCATCCAAATGTTATATCTATTAAAGGGGCTTATGAGGATGCTGTCTCTGTACATGTTGTAATGGAGTTGTGTGCTGGGGGTGAACTTTTCGATAGAATTATTCAAAGGGGGCATTATACAGAAAGAAAAGCAGCAGAACTTACTAGAACTATTGTTGGGGTCGTCGAGGAGTGTCATTCTTTAGGGGTTATGCATCGTGATCTGAAACCAGAGAATTTTCTGCTTGTTGACAAGAAGGAGGATTCACTTCTTAAGACAATTGATTTTGGATTGTCTATTTTCTTCAAGCCAGGTACTCATTCTAAAATTTTGTCGTTCTGTATTCTTATCATGTAAGCCACTGCCTCATGATAAGCAACGTATCAGCAATGCTTTATGAGCCGAACTTAATTTTGTTAGTAGTACTATATGAATACAGTATGTTCTTGCTACAGGATGTCTCTTTTAGAAGATAAATTTTCTTCCTTAAATCCTTAAGTTCTTACCTGTAAAATTCTACGCATGTCATTTCATATTATTAATTACTTCTGCACATGATTTTCGTTCCTTAATTATTACCTCCACGGACTTTTCTAGTCATTTTGATTATATTGTACTTTTCAGGAGAAACTTTCAGTGATGTTGTTGGAAGCCCATATTATGTTGCTCCAGAAGTTCTCCGCAAGCGCTATGGTCCTGAAGCTGATGTCTGGAGTGCCGGGGTTATGGTTTATATCCTACTAAGCGGAGTTCCACCTTTTTGGGATGGTGAGAAATTTAAAGTACAAGTAGTTTACCATTCTATCTTTTTATATCAGTATTTGATCTCTTACTGATCTTATATTCTACCTTGTACCTCTATGAATTTTTGATGGCTTGTAGAGACTGAGCAAGGAATATTTGACCAGGTGCTGCATGGTGATCTTGACTTCTCATCAGATCCTTGGCCAAGTATTTCAGAAAGTGCCAAAGATTTGGTGAGAAAAATGTTGGTTCGAGACCCCAAAAGGCGCCTAACTGCACATGAAGTTCTTTGTGAGTGCTCTTGTTTTCATTAGTTTACAGTTTCTAATGTCTCTTTGTGCGGCTTGCTTATATAAGAACTTAACGATGGTAGGATCGTTAATTAAAGCTTTCAGAGTTTTTTCATAACCGTATTCAAAATTAAGGTATGCTGATTTCCAATGTCCATTTTCCTTCTTATAAGCCAAAAATAACTAATACCAATGACCAGTTAAATATCAGCCAAAAATAATTGATATCATTGACCAGCTAAATATCGCCAGAGTTATTTATACTTGAAGTTTTTGAAATACAAACCAGATTGGGCCAGGAGGGAATTTCTGCTTTATGTCTTTGATATAGGCTTTATGTCTTTATCTATGTAAAAATGATCACGTTTTATTTTCTAATAAAAACTATGTTTGTAATCTTTTGAATTGAAATGTTAAGCTGATAAGCTCTATTATGATGTGTATTTAAAAGCGTCCATTAAGCAGTTCACCGTCCATCATAAACCTGTGTGTGACCTGAGTTATACACATTAGTATTGGCCTATGTGAGGTATGCTTGAATGCTTGTCATCAATTTCCATAGGCTACAAGGGTGCTGGTTTTATATAGGTAGAAGCATCAACTAAATTAGTTTCTTAACCTTTAATTATGCGAACCCATCTAGTTTTGTTCTATATCCCCACTCTCTTCTCAATTTGCAAACAGTAGAAAGGATAGTCATCCCTCCGTCTCACATCCCTGGTAATTAAAACATCTTTCACTTTTTTTTTTTTGCTTAAAATCAAAAGCCACTTAAAGGCTGCTCGGATATTTTTTGTAGAAAGATTAATTATACCAAGTAATTGTTCTCCATCTGTAGTCAAAGTGCGATGTATTATACTTTGAGCATGCTTATATGTTTCTTTTCTGTTTATCGAAAACTTTAATCATCTGGACAACTTTATAGCTAATATGAATTTTAATCATTTGTAGGTCATCCATGGGTCCAAGTTGATGGCGTGGCTCCCGACAAACCCCTGGACTCAGCTGTCATAACTCGCATAAAACAATTCTCTGCCATGAACAAGCTGAAGAAAATGGCTCTTAGGGTAAGTATTAAGGATGTAAAAAGATGTGTTCCAAAATAGCATGCGAGATTCATAAGTTACTCAACTAAGTGTTCTTATCTTTAACTGATTGGAGTGCATTGGAAAGAAGTCCTAAATTCATGTAAAAGAGAAACAGAAAGAAAGGAGCAACTTGTGTAAATTAATATTTAGGATACTAGTGCAGAGACCGAGTATTAAAAAATGCACATATATCGTTAATATAATTAAATAACTGTTAACTCTATATTGTCCAACTCAACTGATTGTTCTAGTTATGTTGAGTTAGTTTCTTTGCTTGTTCGATGCTTTGTCATGAGCAATTTGGGGTGATTAGTTTAATTTAATTAAGATAAACATCTGCAACTTAAATGCAAATTACATATCTTTGGCTAGTTTTGCTTGCAACAAATAGGACAATAAAATTTATTAAGGTAACCCTTTATTGTTTATGATTGTACTAATTTCAGTCGAGTCATATTAAAATGAATAATATGTTAATATCCTTTTTAAGTTTGTGATTCTTATTATATTTTAGAAAAAACTAAAACTATAATTACTAGAAACTGCAAGCTAGATATAAGAAAACATTTCCTGTAAGATTGAATCATCAAGTCATGTGGCTTTACATACAAACAAGAATCCGTTTATAGAAGATTTAATTGTTAACTCGCTTTATAGAAACATGTATTGCACAATCATGTTAAGTTTTTTTTTTTTTTTTTTGCCTTGGTTATGTAGTTATTGTTTATTAGTCATAGCTTCGTTAAGAGATAATGGAGTGTTTTTTTTTTCTTAATTTTATTAATGGTTAATGTATTTGCAAATGCTTGTAGGTCATTGCAGAAAGCCTATCTGAAGAAGAAATAGCTGGATTGAAACAAATGTTTGAGATGATAGACACAGATAATAGTGGTCATATTACTTTTGAAGAACTGAAGGCAGGAATAAGTAGGATTGGTTCAAACCTAAAAGAATCTGAGATTTATGATCTAATGCAAGCGGTATGTATAATAGCAAATGTTGGGTGTCAATACATTGAGATACATGCTCTTATATGACATTTAATTATACCATGCAAAGTTATTATATGGGGTGTGAATAAATGCATCAAATGATCTATGTAAAAGAATATTTGAGTGAGCGTCGGATAGAATTGTGCATGAATCAAGTATTAAATTAGTGTTTTACGCCGTAAAATTGTTGCTTTAGTGGTGAAAGTTCTTTTTTCCTGTTTTTTGTTTTGGTGCATGAAGAGTGAAGACTGAAGAAATATATATATAAATTTGCAGAATGAGATGTAGTAATCCTCTTAAATTTGTCATATAAGAAAGTAGGTTTTAGATGCAAAGTAGTGGGGCTATATATAATGCAACATGTCATTGATAGAGCTTTGTGATCTTACGGTCCTCAAATAAGTAGACAATTTACAACTAAACATTAGTATAGATTTTGCAGGGGATAGCAATTAAAGATTTTCCCTCTAAGGTTTCCCCTGTGTTTATGTTAGATGTCTGTATGTACGAACGTATTAAAGGTATTTGCAATTCTTGAGATATTAATGAGGACATGATATGGTTAATAAAATCTATTTATTGCGTAAAAAAAACCTTTTTTCACTAGGTTTTGATGCATATATATGTCTTACTTGCGTTCTTTGAACAAAAATAATTATATTAATGTGGGAAAAGATTTCAAGGTTTGTGGAGAGCATTATTGCTTCCCTTCTATAAAATAAAGATACACTGAAACACGTCCGTCAGACTTCTTAGTCTTTTACTTGAAACGTGATTATTGTCGTACAAATATAGCTAGTAAATATTAGTATATTCAAAGGTCAAACACTCTGATCAATGATAATTTGATGCTTGATGAGCTTAATAGAGGTATGAAACCATGTGCAACATGATAAGCAGGAAAGGATGCTCGTTGAATAATTACTAGTCAGGTCCAGTATTATACCACTGTATTAATTGTTCCAGTAATGCAAGTAATTATTTTGCTATCAGATGTTAGTTAGTTAACACTAATAGTATGTGATAGTAAGATGATCCTGTAAAATTTCAGAGCTAGCAAATGCAAGAAGTCTTGGCCTTAGAGCCAGTGGCAGAAGTGCTAAATTAAATGTAATTTAGCTTCTTAATTCTTAGGTAATATAATGACCTTTTCAGAAAACAATGACATCCATCCTGTTTTTATTCGTTTTTGAAAATATTTGAGATTGGGTATTGTGGTTATGATGCCAATATATCCAAGTACTCTAGTAAGCTAAAGGCATCGTTGAAATGCCACCTTATATTGGCTTTTGTAGTTTATTTCACACATATGAAGCATATCCAATAGGACCAATACGTTATGGTATGAGATGATATCTGCTTGTTCAACACTTGCAACATTACGTTACTCTGAATTGGAGGATAACGTCTTTCTTGGTAGTTGTCAACCTTCTATAGAAACATGCATTATTTAATATCTCTAGGATGTATTTGGAATTTAGATTGAGGAAACTGCCTGTTGGTTGCTGACTTAACTTTTCATTTAAAGGCAAAAAGGTAACAGAACACCTACTTTAAATTTCAGGCAGATGTTGATAAAAGTGGAACAATTGACTATGGGGAATTTGTAGCTGCGACATTGCATCTCAACAAGGTTGAGAAAGAAGATCATCTATTCGCAGCTTTCTCCTACTTTGATAAGGATGGAAGTGGTTATATCACCCAAGACGAGCTTCAACAAGCCTGCGAGGAATTCGGAATAGAAGATACACGTCTAGAAGAAATGATCAAAGAAGCTGATCAGGATAATGTAAGCTTTTCTCTACCAAAATTTCATATAAACATCTTGAGAATTAGATCAAGAGCTGTGTAACTCTTCTTGTTAAACCTGAAATTCTTCAGTAACTAACGTATATGACCTGTAATCAACTAATGGGTTACCTTCTTTTTCGAAGTAAATTTAGATAACAGAATTTTGAAAGGAACTCAAAGTCACTTGTATGATGGATGACACTTATATCATAGATGAGTAGATGACTTAAAGTCACTTCATACTTAGAGTCCTTGCTTTTTGTTTGATACTTCCATCACTTACTGACAAGTAAAGGATGCTCTAGAAGGTTTTTTTTAATCTGAAAGTTGTCATGTCCATGTCTTCTTAATATCATCTCTTTGCCAACTTGCTGTTCAATATCTATGATAGTTGAATACTATTTTGTCCTCTCTTGACCAAGTTCCATTGTAAACTTTCTACTTTTTGAAAGAATTATATGATATTCATGCAATTATTTTTCAGTAAATCATGCTCTTTCCACAAAAGTGTTTGTCCCATTAAAATAACTAAATATGCTTTATTCGAGAATTTTCAGTAGACCCCTCAATAAACTTGCAGGATCCTTAAACATATCATAGTTATACACCAATTTATACATACATGTACTGTTCTAAAATGAACATGCGTTGTTGAGTATTCTTCTCACCGACGGTGCCCTTTATTTATTTCTTTGTCTATATTGAATAGATGTTATATTCAAGTACTTGCAGCAGCATTCCAAAGGCATAACGTTTCTTTATGTGTTGCACTATAGCTTTTAGAAATATGTTGAATTTTATTTATGGATTTTTCAGGATGGTCGGATTGATTACAATGAGTTTGTGACAATGATGCATGGAGGAAATGCAGGACATGTTGCGAAGAAGGGTTTAGAAAATAGTTTCAGCATCAAGTTCAAAGAAGCAATTAAACATTAAAAGCAAGCATCTTTAATTTATTTTCATATATGTGTAGGTTTCATTTATTTTTGGAATTATATACTCTTCTGGACTTAGTATAGTTTGGAGAAACATTCATAAGCTCCGCCCTGTATCTTTTTTCTGTAGTTCCGTGTCAAATTTGACACCGAGTTCAGCCTGTATATCTTGCATTTTAGCTTAGAGGGAAAGGATGATGTATGTTAGTTACTTTTATAATTTTGGTTTTAAATTCTTAGGGGGGAACATTCGTTACTATGGAATTTTTTAAAGTATGATGGAAGGCCACAACTGCTGCTTTTTATTTTGCTTGAATGGCTTCCCTCTCATCGATTAGTTCATACTTATTATATCCAACACCAAATTTTGGACAACCAGGTCCATAAATTATAGTGGAGATTAGAAATAGGCGATTTATTTGACAATTCTGAACAACGTTACGTGGAAATTCAGTTTTAGAGGGGTGTATTTAATTAGGATTTTATAGGATTGTTTTGGATTTTTAAAATCCTTAGTTATTTGTTTTGGATTCTAAACAATCTATCAAAATTTGGTGGTATTTATTAAGGATAAAAAAAAAATCTTTTAAAATCTGGTATTCAATTTATATTTGAAAAATTTCATTAAAATCTGATAACTCGTTTCGCTATTAGGATATGTACAATAATAATATCTTGGTTTAGGGATTAGTAAATTCTAAAAAGCTTTTGAAAATAGAACAAAGACAAGATACAAAACTTGAGCCTTCATTAATATAGTATATTTTCTTGTTTTGGAGATGGGGAGTCTTTTTTTCCCATCAACCTATTTGTCACAATATATTCTATATAAATTAATTCATCGTTGAAGTTAATTTATTCATTTATTTTAAAAAAATTTTGTGATATTCAATTGGAATTTTAAACAATTAATTAAAATCCGGTGGTATTCAAAAGTTTATGAACTTCTCTATGAGATTTTTAATAACTCTACGTAAAATTAAAATCCGTAACAATCGTTTAAATTCCTAGATTATTATTTATAGAACTCATCCAAAATCCAAATTAAATATACCACTTGATCTTATTTATAGAACTCATCCACCATCTGTTTGATTGTGTGCGCCAACAATACCAAACATAACAGATCAATAGTATTTGATATCATTGCAAGAAGCAGCATAGACACATCAAACTTATTCATAATAATAATAATACTAGTATAGTATTTTGCAGAAACTTTAACATCTTTAAAAGTTTTCTCCGTAATATATTTGTAGTATGATGTCATAGATCTTAGGAAATGAAAATTAATGAGAGATAATTGGGGGGGAAGTGTACTATAACACTAACCTGTAAATCATATTTTAAAATCGAGAAACAACTTCATCATAAATATTGGCTCAATGTAATTAGAATTCATTTATCAATTCTACATTTTCTTCTCAAAACAAGATCAGCTTCCTTATAACCTTTCATATAATTTTTTTAGAAAGGTAAACCTTCATTTAAAATATATGAGATTAATTTGCTCAATTTGACACCATAAAAATACAAAATAATAAATTAATTATCCATTCTTAGCATATAAACATTTATCAAATCAACAATTACATTATATCCTTATATATAATAAACGTTAAAGGGATTTTATTCAAAATTTTGGTCACTTACGACCAATAAAATAAGAATCATTAGATTTTTAAATAAATAATGTTAGTTGTTGGATACAATATAAAAGAATATTAAATATTTTCATGATTTAAATCAAAAACAAGTAGGTATTCTAATTAAATAGATTACTTGACACAAAATTTGTAATAATTTCCCAAGTTAAATAGAATACTTAATGTAAAATTCGTAGTTAGTCGTCTTTTTTCAGTTTCCGGATAATCTTAATTAGATAATGCTTTTTAAACCATTACTAAATTAAAATTTATTTCTCGAGCTTCACGTGAACTGTAAAATCGTTAAAAATCTAAATTCTAAAACTCAAAATATAGCTGAATTAAAATCATGTACGAGTAATTTAGGATTTCGTTTTCCAAAACGGTACATTCGATTTAAAGTATTTTATAATTCAAGATATCAACATTAACAACGTATCTTTAAAGAATAACCAATAATATTAATATTATTGTGTTAATAAAAACGAATTGTATAAACCAGATCTTTTAGTTATTAAAGTATTTAGATTAGATAATAAGAATCTACACTATATTATAATAAACCAAATATTAAAAATTTAATATACTTGCTAAAATTACTTAATTAACCTTACTTAATTATTCATGTTATTTTTACTTAATTACCCTTAATTATTCTTAAGACCTATTTTAATGCTAGAATTACATTTTTAAACTAAAAACGCGTTTTTTTCAACTAAAACACCTCCTTTTCCAAAAATATCAAGATACAATTCAATTTAATAAAATAAAATAAAATATTATAATTACTAATAACTCCCTTTTTAATTATAATTAGAATATAAACCAAATACCTTTTTCAACTCACGTTACCTTTTTATTTTTCTTAATTAAAATATCTCATATTTCAAAAATATACAGAATAACACGGATAACTCTATTCGATCTCAGTTTAAATAAAATTAAAAAATTATGTGATATTAAAAAAACCCCACATATATAAGATAATAATACTAATACACATTACAATAATTAGAATATGAACCGTTTATTGTTTTCCCGTTATATTTGTCTATTAAATTACAAAGGGTGCCCGAAACACCCGCATTGGGAGACAGCTCCCAAAATGCCCACCAAGCACGCCAGCCAGTAAGGCGGATCTGGAGCATACGCCTTTCGTGAAGAGTATCAACAGTACACGCCTCCGGCATAGTAGCATCAGGTGGATACGCCTCAGTCATAGGGGCGTCTGCTGTTTGTTTACGCCTGCAGCAGTTCCGTATTAGTTGGATACGCGTTAACAGTGGTAGCATCTGATGAATGCGCCAGAAGGATGATAAAGAAGAACATGTGTGTGGAAGTTCAGAAATTATCGAATTCACCTTCAGATTAGCAAAGATCGAGCATAGGCATCACACCAAGAGGCTTGAAGATTGAAAAGTTAGTATGTTAAAAGGGGTCTGGTGTGGAGCCCAATAATTTAACCACTTTATAAAAGAAATTGCAAGCATCAGCACGTCGAGCAAATTCAAACAAGTGGAATGCGAGCTCGACGGACAATACATGGATCCGCCAAATGAGGTTATGTGAGATAGATTTGAAAAATGAAAAATGAAAAATAAAAAAACCGATCATGGAACCAAACGTTTACCAATTTTCAGGAATATAACATTGACAAAAAAAGAAATCGTGACCAACAACAAATCTTACAGGCCGATTCATGTAATTCTCCATTTAAAAAAGCTGTCATAATATTCATTTCGTAAATGTGCAAATTAGAAATTGAAGCAACAGAATCATGATTCTACTGAAATGTAAAAGTAACAAAATATTCACCAATCTAACTCTAATTTTATCTCAAGGGTGATCATGATAGGAACAAGAAGTGTAGATGGAAACCTCCAAGATAAACATAGATGCTTCTCTTAGTTGTGATAAGATGGGTTTTGGAATAGGGGCTATATGTAGAGATGATAAGGGGAATATCCTTGGTGCTACTCATGATTGGGGTCCTGGAAACATATCAGTGAATGCGGCAGAAGCCAAAGCTTTGGTTCTTGGTGCTAAACTCGCCAAACGACTTGGAGTGAAGAGGTTTTGTTTGGAATCCGATAATCTAGAAGTAATTAATATGGCTGCCAATAACAAGAATAGGTTATGTAGTTATGGCACTATTTTGAATGATATAGCTAGATGGACAGAAGGAATTACTTTTGATGGTTATTCCCATGTTTGCAGGGAAAGAAATATTCCTCCTCATCTTCTTGCAAAGCTAGCATTAACATCTAAGATTTGTAGTTTTTGGACAGAGAAGTGTCCTTTGTTAGTGACTTCTGCAGCTGTAGCAGATAAGAATGCTGTAATTGATTAGTTTGTTAATGTTACTTCTATATTTCAAAAAAAAAAAAAAAAAACTCTAATTATATCAGCAGACTCATTTGGTCCGAAAATCTTCTCAAAATCCACCTGCAATCTATAAGTTTAAACTTTTCCTCTCTTCCCAAATAAGCATCTCAAAGAAGACAGCCTCTAACCATAAAGTAACCTTCTGAATTCTTCTTTATGCATACTAGTTTTTAATAAATCTAAAGGAACTATATGCGTGATTAACAAAACCACTTGTCTGGCATGTGTAAATAACAAATCAGGAACATATCCCGGTATATCAGTTTTCAAGAAATCGCCAAATCAGGAACATATCCTGGTATATCAGTTTTCAAGAAATCGGCCAAAAAACGAGCCACCCAGATGTTCTAATGCTAATTATAAATTAGGAAGACTATATACTTTGCGAACGAGTCTCTCTTATTAGGGTAATTAGAGACTGTTTGCAACAACTTACTCCCAAGAAGACCTCTACAATGGAGATACAGGGGCTGTGCTTGGTTTGATTTTTTAAACCAGTTTTTGCATTTAGCTGCGACCTTACAAGTTTGGTTTTATTTAATTCATACAATATTGAACCAGAAGATCGTACAGGCTTGCAAATAAAAACCCAACTCAGAGTAGGTATTCAAACAATTTCCTTTTAATGTTACATAGCATACAGAAAGGTAGAAACAGATGTCCATAACAATATCATTTCCAGACCTAAAACATGATAGCCCTACCTCTACTAATATAGTCGAACTGTTCTATGATCGACTCATTACTTGGGACAAAATTTAGACATCTTACTCCTGAGCAGCTAACAGGGTTAACAACAATGACAAGAAACAAACAGAAAAGTGACGCTGTGAAAAGGGTAAAAGAAAAAAACAGAAGAGTCTGCCAATTTTTAAGAAGGCAAGGCTGATGAATATGATCATTGATACAAATCTCAATGACTAACAGCAACAGGAAACATTAGCTGTTAACTGCTCACCAGAAAAATCTTAGCTCGCCAGAAGCAAATGACACGGCAGTAGGATGTCTGCTACTTCCTCCTATTCTTGTTTTTGCTGATTCTTACCATCTTCCGGTTACCTTTATCTCCACCACCGGATCCCAATGAGAAACTCCCTCCACTGTTAACTAGACTATTAGATGTCTGAAATGAAGGTAGGTTCTGTGGAGTGGCTTGATTTTGACCACCAAACTGGAATGGCGAGGCTGCAATCGAAGGAGGAGCTGCAGAACCAAAAGCGAAAGCAGGCTGAGATTGTGATACCACTGGTTGGCCGAACATTGGCATGGTTGGATTGGATGATTGGCCAAACACTGGTACAGCAGGATTGGGTGATTGGCCAAACACTGGTACAGGAGGATTGGGTGATTGGCCAAACACTGGAACAGCAGGATTGGATGAAGAGACCACTGGCTGGCCAAACACTGGTCCAGTAGGATTGGACGAATGTGCAGGATCCTCAGCCATACTATCTTCCATGTTCATTTGATCCCCACTATTCCCAGGAGATTTAAGAGCAGTTGTACTTCCAAACACAGGTTTTGATTGTGGTAAAGACGGCATAGGTGAAGTTGTAGCAGTGGGTGAAGTAAATGAAAACGTGGACACTGATGAAGTACCGGTGGATTGTCCAAACACCGCTGGGATACTGCTTGTAGAACTTGTTGTCTGTGATGCTCCAAAGGAGAACAAAGGGGGCGGGGATGGTGAACTTGCAGATGAACCAAACGGATTTGTAGGAGGAACTGATGAAAAGGGGAAACTGGTACTGCTGAGAGAGGTAGTTCCTGAGCCAAATGGAATTGTGGGAGGAACTGATGAACCCGTCGCAGGTGCATTGGCAGTGAAAGATGACCCTGATGTCCCAAATATAGTTGATGAGCCGGACGAACCAAACTGGAAGGGTGCAACCTGTGTTACTGTGGACATCCCAGTTGTAGGTAGCAATTGAGAACTAGCTGTGGATGAACTTCCAAAGACAGGTAGAGACACCTGAGATTGATTATTAGAAGACGAAGAAGCAAACGGATTGCTGAATCCAAAAGGGTTGTTTCCTGCATTTGTCTTTGCAAATGCGCCACCGGAAGGTGGTTCGTTAGGTGTTTCCTCATTGGACTTCATTTCTGCAGTACCTGCACCTGGGACGGTCGAAACTGTCGTAGCTGGACTTGACTCGGTCTTTGATGCTCCAAAACTGAAAATGGGTGATGCAACAGGTACTGAAGAAGACGAAGGGGGTGGTGCGGCAGGTACTATGGAAAATGTGGGTGGTTTTACAGCAAATATAGATGGACTGCTAACGCTGGTGCTACTAGATGTCATGGCAGCACTAGTGAGAAAGTGGGTACTGGTAGAGCTATTTCCAAAACCTTGCTCCGTAGGATTACTTGAAGGCAGCTTAGGAGGTACCAAATGACTAAAAGGTTTTGAATCAACTAGTCCATTATTTAAATTTTCAGAAGGTACTGTGCTGGAAACAAACGCGCTTGCTGTGGAAGCTGAAACAGCAACGGATGTTGAATTATCTGAGGGCGTAACCACATGTTCCAAATTTTCTGTATTCTTAACATCAACTTTGTCAGTCTCCCTGATTTTCAGCTGTGTATCATTGCCAAAGCTGCAAGAAAATACAAAGTAATCTTCTTACATGCAAGGCAGACCGCAAATAATAATTGTAGTAAATGACGAGAGATAACGTTTAGCCATAACAATATCAACAGCTCGAATCACTAACAATTGGTTTTTCCTTGGTTGTACATTTCTATATAAACAGAAAAATTTTCAAGCAACAAATGATCTTTCTTATTTAAGAGATTTCTTCATTTCTGGTGTCAGTTGTTATAAAAACAAAAACAGAAAACAAAAAGCTGCAAAAAAACACTGAAGGTACAAAATAAAAACAGATGTTTACCTGTTTGAGGTCTGCCACCTTGAGCTAGACCAAGAAGGGATTAGACCGGCAGATTCACTGGAAGGAGATGAGGAGAATGTCGATTGAGTATTGACATCTTGCTGAAAATTTGAGGTGGGAGCCACTTCAGAAGGAGTTTTGATTCCAGTATTTTCTGTGGCAGCCACAGACCCGCCAGAAAGTTTATGATCACTAGTACTACTTGATGTCAGGTTCTCAGGTATCTTGCCTTCTGCCTTCGTTAAAATTTTCTCCACTGCTGTAGCTCGAGGAGAAACAGACTTGCGAACAATCTGCAATTCTTCTGTCTTTTCACCAGAAGCAAATCCGTTGGTATACGTTTCGTCATCCAGTTCCGCATAATCCTTCATGAAAACATAATGTCAATTATAACCAAATAATCATAGATAATCAAGTGCATCAACATGTTTAAATTTCAGTGCAGTGATCATCTGTGCTAATAGAAATTAGAAAAATAACGCATGTGTAATAAACCAAAGATTTCATCTAAAATGACATCCGTAACCCCTTCACTGTTCAATAAGCCGGACACAAATTTAACAGCCAGTAAATTGAACAGTTGGCTAGTATATAGTTAAACAAACTGCATAGCTTCATTATACGTGCCTTTACTATTTGAAGTGGCTGACAGTATTCTAACGGGTAAAGTTCCCTATGAACCATCTATAGTTAAATCGACTAAACAGCAAGTCTATAGTAAAATAGAATAGATGCACATACTGACAAAATGGTAGGACCAGCTAAATTGCCACAGGAAAATAAAGGATGGTACCAACCTCATTTGCAGTCATGCGAAAAGCACGTTTCTTCTGAGGAGGCTGAGCTGAAAATTTTGGAACAGAATCTCCATTATTTACGTTAGGTACAGCATATTTCATGGAGCTTGTAGCATTAGCACCTGCAGAAGATGGCATCAACTTCAAAGAGCTATTTGATTCTTTGAAGCCATTTTCCTCGATAACGTTTTTCTTTTTGGAGGTTTCTCCACCAGCATCCTGCACTGCATTGCTAGAATCCTCCAACTTCTCACATTCTTGCTTCTGCAGAAACTTTTTCGAATCCGCATTTTCCAAGCTTCTAAGAGCCTGCCCCCGAAGCATATTGGAAGTCAACTTAGTAGGTGATTTATCCCTTGAGGTAATCTGTTTCGATTCTGATGACTTCTGCTGGGTAATCTTCTCAAGTTGTTGCAGAATTTTAGAGGCCATCTGACGCGACTGTGAATGAACATGGGGATATCGGAAACCAGCAACGCTATCATCTTCAGATTCTTCCCTATTTTTAGAGACTTTATTATTAGCATCTTCCAGTAAAAGAGGTTTATCTGACGGATATACATGGTGTTGACCAGCACTACGACTGAGATCAGTCCCCCGCGCAGAAAGTGGACTCGAGTTATACAACAAATTGGGTTTTTGTCGAATTCTGCGTATGGCACCAACAGATCCACTATCATCATCTAACACAGAACTCCTTCGCTTCAGTGCCTGTAGATAAAGAAAATGAAGAGAAATTAACATTCCATACAATTCAGGTGCACTGGTCCAGGAATCTATTCTCCTAAAAGAACAAATACCAATTGTTTAGACCCTAATTGTCCATTGTGCTCCCAGACAGACTGAGGAGAGGATGATGATGAGGGCCCAGCATAAATGTAATTTTTAGACCCAGTGCCCTAGAAATGCACAGAAAATGGTTAAATCAGACTATGAATGTGTACAATATCATATAAAGCATGTAACTGTTTCAGTTAAAGTATAACGAACCCTAGAATATGGTGTTCGGGCCATGTTATATATTGCAGATCTTCCTCGAGATCTCGGGGTAGCGAAGCTTTTTTCAGGTGCTCCATCACGCAGCACAGACTTCGACACCAATGACAGTGCAGATGATTTTGAAGGATATACACCATGATTAAGCAAAGGTGTTTCTTCCTTGAAGGCTTGGGAACGCACACCCAGCATTGATGGTGATACTTTAGAAGACCTACCCATGTAGGCTTTTGCCAGCTCTGCAGGCGAGGCAATATCCTCTTCAAGAACCTAATCATGTAATTATCTTTGTGAATTAGTTAATAACTAAATACATTACATAACATACTAAAAAAACAAAATCCAAACAGAACATCAGAAAGATTATAGATGAGTATTATCTTACTTTTGAACTAACACCAGCAGCAGTAACATTTTGTAATTTAATACCATCATCCCTATTTTCTTGCAATGGGCCTCTTGTGGATAAACTGTGTTTTTCAATATGAGATACAGACTTATATAGGTCCCCTTCACTTGTTTTCTCCTTATCCTGGTAAGAAGATTCCGTTGTCCTTGAGTGCAATAGTTCAGTCAAACGATCAATCTCAGACCTGTAATATAAAGGCAAACTTCATATCTTCGTAAACAAAAATTCCATTTCAAAGGTTGGGTGCTTATTAATTACCAAAAAATCATAAAAGGTTAAAATATGGATTTATAACCACAAACTAAAATAGAATTGCATAAGAATAACTTAGCAGAGGAAAGAAAAAATATTAACAAGAAATATACCAAATTGTATTAGAAAATGCATCGCATACACTAAAGATGATGATACGAAAATCTGTAAAAATGAATGATAAAATATATATTTAAAAATATACACAAAAATTGGTAGAAAAAATAAGTAGATAAGAAATATAAAATTAAAATGTAACATATATGCATATTTAACAAGCCAGACAATAATTGCAAACAAAGTAATACATACAAGAAAATGGCAAGTAAATTTCTAAGACTTGAATCCCAAGAACACCTAGGCTAGTATGATAATTTTATGTGTCTGGCAGGAATTGAACCCAGACTTATGCATATTACAGGCCCTTTCCGACAACCACATAGCTCTGCCATTGACTTCTGGTGATTGAGAGATTATTATTGAATATTTCAAAATGACTGATTAGCTGCACTATCCTCCAGGTATGCCACATGTTGCCTCACTCCCATTAACACATCACATTAAGGAATCGAGATTCGTTGAAAAAGCACATGGAAAGGATGTCTTCCATGTGTACAAGTCTTTAAAAAAAACTGTAAGGCGATAAGATCCAAAGATCAAAAATTATGAAAGCATTTTGACTTCTGAATTGATTTTGTTTTACTAGAGGAGACCTAACGTTGCGAATTTTAAATATACCTATAACAGAAGAGAAGACACATCATACATGGAGGATCAATAATTAAACCCGCAGGCAAAATTTAACCTGGTGAAAGTCTTTTGTTGTAGCATTTGCTCAAGATCTGATATCCCATTGCCTTCAGAGCCGTTGCTCATATTCCCATTGCAAGCTATGTCTCGTTCACGCACTTCATTACAATCTACCAACTGTAAAGTACAATAAAACAGCAATTAGCATTGAGCAGAAAGATAAAGACTTGATTCATCATGAAAATATCTGATGCAACTCATCATTGATTTTAGAATTTTTAATTAGCTTTGTTTTATGCAAGTTATTAGCTAAAAATTAGACATTCTCTTCTAAACTGAGACTGATGTTTCTTTTATCATTTAATACCGATGTCATACTTAAATTTAAACCAACATCACTTGTTGAAATCATCAAAATGTCAGTTGCAATAACAGTGTTCACTTCAACAACACCCATACTGCTAAAGATCAGGTATATTTGGTCCCTCCAAACAGCCCCTAAACTGTAACAATTACTCATTACTGCTACAGTTTTAGTAATTTGATTTAACCCCTGCACTTCTGCATATTCCTAAGCAGCTCTAAACTTTAACAAACACACCACTGAGAAGTCACCAAACATCTATGGAACACATCTAACCCCGCAATCAGCTGTTCATCATCTAATACTCGATACGGTAAACCTCTTTATACATGTTTTAAACAATTCTAGATTAACAAAACCTCAAATTAAGTATGCAAAAGACGACATCTGCCTCCCTAATAAAGACCGTGACTTAAATCTTTATAAAGTAACAGACGTACTAAAATTGAAAAAACTAATCAATGTCAGATATTAAATCATATATAATTTAATAACTAATTTCTAATTATCGCCTAGTTACATTGATAGTTTCAGCATGAATCAGATATGACCATCCACCAGACTCACTAAAATTGAATCCTAGATGAAGTGTGCTCGAAGTTGAATAAATTAGACCGAGGTATAAGCACAAAGTGATAGACTCGCTAAAATTGAATCCTAGATGAAGTGTGCTCGAAGTTGAATAAATTAGACTGAGGTATAAGAACAAAGTGACATGAAGCAAGAAATGGACCCTAATTCATTAAGTTCATATATTAAGCAGTGCAAAAAGTATTATAGTTTTAACTTACATTCAGAGCTACCTCCTGAGGTCCATCCTTGGGTTCCTGCTCTGCTTCTGTACAAGAAAGAGTCGCATTAAGTGGAGAATAAAATTATGAATTACATTACAGCAAAAACACAATATTACAAAGACATGCTACATATATCTTCTGGAACATAAAACGACAAACGATGAAACTAAGAATGCCACAAAAAAGATCTAAGCTGTATGTCAGAAATAAACTAGAAATTACAATTAGTAAACATCATGATCTTGTTTAATTACATAAAAATATTATCACCTAAAACATATGCATACCCCGGCAAAAGAGTATGACTCTTCCAAACGTATACATTACATAGCCATAACATCCTATAGATCTCTACCAGGGAAAATCAATGCTACACAATTACATCCAACTACCCAACATTTATGTATCAAGATCTTTCACTGCATAAAAGATTAAAAATACTTATTACAAGATTAGGATTATTGAAGATCTTTCCATTTCATTCTTTATACCTTTTTTTTTGTTTCTTTTTCTTTTTATGCAAGTGACTTCAAACTTTGCTTAGAAAAAAAAACATCAATGACTAGAGAATTATTGTCTAAACACGAAAAAGTATTTCTAAAATGCCAATCTAAACAACTATCACGCCATTTGATTGGAAATACTTAAAAAGAAACCAATTTATTTATTCTCCCCTACGTCATCCTTCTCATTCAACTCGGATTTCCTTAACATTTTTCATTTCAACCCCTTCCATACCATACCTCCCAACCAGCCCATGGTTGCCAACAGAACTAAGAAGACTGTGATTAAAGAGCTATGAAGAAATCTTGACACCACCCTTGATGTAAATTTCAAAAGTGTTTCTTGAAATTTTGCAGGCAAGGAACTGAGAGAGAAAATTAACTTAAAACTGTCGAGGACAAAATAAAGGGGTATTAGAAAAGTTAAATATTTTAGATAATGAATAATCCATATGAAGCCATAGTGGTAGTTATATAAGAGAGATCGCCTTTTTCAATGAATTACTTGTAACCCTATTAAGTTTGTGTTACTTGTACTGCTGGTGACAGCTATCATTGATGAATAATTTTTTCCATGATTATAGTCAAGAATATATTCTTAATGATGATGATTGGTGGAATGAAATTTTAGTAATTTTTAATATTATATATGTAACACCCTAGCCAAGGTAAAATTAAAAGCGCTTATTTTTGAAGCTACACTACCTCTCAATATTTATATTTAAATACTTACAAAGTGTGCTTAATAACAGTAGACCAGTACAAGTGCAGTATTTTCATCACCAGAAACATCAACTTTTAAACACGCTTCTGCGTGTCCTAAGATAGCTTAAAGATACTTCTAAGCTATCACAGACACACAAAGTATCAGACATGTGCCAGCAAAATAGAGTTTGTAACACGAAAAGGATGCCAGTTATAACCAACGCCGGCATACACAATCACGATAACAATCATAGTAACATATATATCAAAGAATAACAACAAAAAAGCCCAAAACTCGAAAGCAGCTGAACCACAAGCTCAACCAACAAAATACTATAATCATATAAATCATCACTAATTTCCGAAATTCCCCAATTATAAAACCTAAAATGTATCATATACACGCATAAATCTCGAAATCAATTACAATTAAATATATCAAAATTCAAGCATTCCTAATACCTTCAATTACACAAATTGACATCGAAAAACACAACAAACAATAACAATACACAAAAACCAATAACATTTTTCACAGATCTAAACTATACATACAAATACATACAAAAAATCATAAAAATGATATACCTGTGATGCGTTTCCTGAAATTGGAGAAAAACTTGAAAGCTCTAGCAGAAATAAACCTACTCGCCGGGTCAAAAAGCTTGGAAACCCAACCACCGGGTCTAGGGTTTCGAACAATCGACGGCGGCCGATCATACGGCGTCGTTTGGTGCCTGCGAGCAGGTCGTTTCTGAAATTTCCCTCCCGCTCCACCGCGATACGAGGTCTCGCCTTCGCTCGCTATCGCCATCGATGTCAATTTGAATGAGAGAGAGAGAGAGAGAGAGAGAGAGTAAATTAGGGTTTTATCGCGAAGAAAGAAAATGAATGTAGCGCCTTCAATTATATATATTTATATTAATTTTAACTTTTTATATAAATGAGGGGTCGGGGGGAGATTTGTGATTTTGTGATATGTACAAAGAAATATAAAATTTGTGTTACTAATAAGCTAGTAAATTTTGGAATGCTAATCTTTTATTTTATCTATCCTCTCAAAACTCCTCCCTTTTTTTTTACTAAACTTGTAATTATATATTTTGTTCTTTTTGGCGGGTATTATCTTCTTTTTTTTTTTTTATAATCCGATGTCCGGGCCAGCTTACACGCACCTCGACTAATCCGGAGGGCATACTAGCACACTCATACCCCCGAACATGGTAGCCCACTTAATCCCGGAGCGCCTAGGGAATCGAACCTGTGACCTTAAGGTTGCAAGGCTTAAGCGCCACAAGCCGACCATCTGAAACAACCCCGTGGGGGTTTATCTTATAGTTGCTTTCTTATTCTTGTATATATTGATATATCAATTTTAATTTAATTTATTTTATATTTATTTGTGTCACGAAATCTAAATCATTAATTTAAGATAAATGTAAAATTGTTTTATTCGAATCAAATATTATTATAAAAATTTATTATTTTTGAGTTAATTTTTTTTTCTTGCTAAACTGTTTAGGGGCTATAATTTTAAAATAGTGATTATAATTTGAAATTTGCTTAAGGTTCTGTTTAGTAAAAATTGTTGTGTAGTTAGAAAAAATTGTTAGCAAAAAAAGTATAATTGTGAAAATTAGATAACTATTTAGTATTTTTTTTTTATTTTCGTATATTTTTAGTTATAATGATGATAGTAATAATAATATATTTGCAGTTTTGATAGTAAAGCCGATAATTACTTCCTCCAAAAGATAAACGTTATTTTAAAAATATGAGGGCATGTTTTCTCTAAAAGCACGATTACACTTTTAAAAAAATCATAGTTAAAATTTATCAAACAGCTTTTTTATCATAAAAAGCTTTTGTTGCTTGCAATGTCTAAAATATATGTATCAATCTTAGAACATTTTCAATAAACTCTTCTGTTATAGCCAAAACTTGGTGATGGATCTTTCGGGTCAAGAACGGGTCAATTGAAATCAAATTGGACAAAAGATAGAGAATTAGGTTTTAAGCTACAACAAGGAGGGTAAGGGCGCACCCTAACTCTAGGACGCAC
>PHNY01300294.1:7601-18773 GCA_003724115.2 Anethum foeniculum
CATAATTAATAAATGGGCTAATTAAACAGCTCAATAAATGTCTTCTAATAAGGAACTACTTCTACAAGAAGTAGCCGTCAAACAACCTAAATTCACAAGGAATCAGATTCCTACTTTCTAGGGTTTCAAAGCCCAATCAAACTTGAAAACTTGTTCACCAAGTCTCCTAAAATCACAGGCTCCCAATGCATATATAAAGGGTCTTACCCCTCCATTCAGAACTACGCCAGGCTTGATTCTCTACAAGTTATAGATACTTAGGCATCTTGTTAGGACACGATTCAGTCCTCACACAACAAGAACAGTCATTGAAACTCGAAGCTCTCTAACCCTAATTTTAAAAATCTCAGTTTTAATCCATAACAATAGAATATGATAGGATAAGATGGGATGTAAGATATGTAGTACATAATGTAAAATGAATAAAATTTGATGTCTCCTGGGTCATCAAAGAGCCTTTTTAGGTACTGCTGGAGAGTTGCTTCTAAGAAAAGAAGCGAGTTTTGGCGAAGGGAATGTTACTGTATCAGCCTGCTACTAATGCAGTTTGAAATGACGACTCACCTAACAGTTTAAAATATGTATCCTCTAGGAGATTGATGTCCTCATTTTCATTGTTATTATCATTTTCAAATGAACAAAGCCTTAATAATTCACTTTAAAAATTCAAAAGAAAACCATCTTTAAAGTTTAGTTCTTGTCAAGGAATCAAATATGTAACTATCTGATATTTTGTTATTGAAATAAAATTGTAGTATTATTATCTTTAGAATTATATTTTCGATCAACCAGAAATCAGCATACTTGTTGTTCATTATTTGTTTCACCTTATCATTTTTTTTTTTAAAATCTAAATTTGACCCCTCTTTCGTTCTGTTCCAATTGAAATTAATACTATTTGAAAATATCCAAAGAAAAAACTCTCGAAAAAAAAATATCCAAAGAAAAAAAAATACATACATATAAATTTGGAAGGCTATCTTTGTAATTACTGCAAGTTCTTAAATTTTAAAATTAACAGGAAGCTACTCCTGTATTCTTTTCCTTATTATTCAAAAAAAAAATCAGCAAAAATTTTAATCTTACTAAGCGACTTAAATTTAAAACATAATCTAAATGAAATATACCCCGTATAATAAGAAGAAACCAACTCTACTAATACCCGGTTTTAGCTATTCATTTCACGCTACTTGTCCACCTCTTGATGCCATGTTGATTGGTGGAAAAGCCTGTCGTTTCCAGCTTATGTATACCAGTCCTATATTAGGATATTGTTCCCCAGCCAACGTTGAATGGGATACAGCAGCCGCAATGAAACATTACGACTGTCGCAATGAAATATTGCGGTAGGAGAGTACTGCCGCAATGAAACATTGCGACAACAGTATCCCATTCAACTGTGGCTGGGGAACATGCCTCTGTGTATTATTATTGTATATTGAATCGCCTGTATAATAGAGAAGCAGTATTCATGTGTTCTGTTCCGTGTTGACTTTGCAACCAATTTAGTAGCACCGCCTAAGGCATGTATAGTGTAGTAATTCATACATGCCTGATGCCTCTGCATTATGATGTAATTTAAACACCAGAATTATTGGACCTCCTGATGTCGACCATAATATTTTCAGTTTCTACATAGGCTGGTGTGCCCTATTAATCATGGGATTATTTATTAAACAATCAACCGTACACATTTCCTGCTTGTGTGTTGGTTGTTCCTCAATTCACATTTATGTCTGCACATAAGATAGGCTAATCTATGGTTCTTTACTTGTATATTTTACTTATCTCCAACACCGACTTTCGGACAGGATTACAAAGATTGCAAGTTGCAACCAACGGCTCTTTTTACCAATAGCCGAAAAAATGGAACTAAGAATTGATGCCAACTTTAAGACCTTAGTCAAAATTAGTTTACAGAGACTCTGATGATAAAACGTTATCTTAGCATTTATAACATAAAATTTCAAAAATTTAAGACTTTTTAATCTCAAGAGTATTAGACGAATGTCTTAACTACGTGGTCGCGTGGATTATAATTGACAAGGTTGTTTCTACTAACTATAATGACTGCTGCATTGTTACTAATCCATATTTTATGAAGACAAAGGTAAAAGATAATGTAAATTTCCAGAAGCAGGTCACAGATAACAAGTTAAGCCTATCAACTACGCACACAGTCATAATTCAGAGACCCTTGGTTCAGTGTAATGGTTAGCATGATTTAAATATTAAAGTCATTTCATCTCATATATACATTAATCTATGTCAAGTCAATTTCGTCTCCAGGCTTCAACTATGGTTAGTAGTAGCTAAGTTTATTATATGTGTATCCCTGCACAGTGCTCATTGGTTGGATTAGAAGGGTAGAGTAAAGCTTTTTTAATTATCTAAAAACTAGTAAATTATATGCTTCATAGTTTGTCCAGCTCTGCAGTTTAATTTTCAACAGCATTATTTCAACAACTTGAAGTAGTGCACATGCACTGCTGATGACCTCTTCAATAATCTTCCACACACCATCCTATGCTTTTACTTCTCTATATAAATAACTAATATTGGTACATCTCAAATCTCGCTAAATTGACCTCCTATCTTCTGGTGCCACTTCTTTCATTTTTCCTTAAGAATCCATGGCTACTATACTGAGTAGGAGGTCATGTGCTTACACAAAGTTGGAACTTGAAGACCCTGAAGAAATAAAACATCGGCGCGCACAGTTCTTGATCTACAAGGTTCTTCAACAGGCTGCAGGCTCGTCCCCAAGGCGACGAAAAAGGTCATGGTTGCGGATAAGAATGTTTAGTCTAAAGGTCAGGATTGGGAAGAGGCTGAAGAAACTGAGGAAAGGCATAGTTTTAAGTGTTGGTGCAGCTAAAGCTGGTGGTCATAAACAAGTTGTTAGTCATATGAAAACTTGGAAGCGCTTCTTTGCTTTGGTTTGAGAAGTCTTATATGCATTGTTTATAAACACTGGATCTTTCCCCATATCTTTCTTTACTTGAGCTCAAGTTCTTGTTAGCCACTTTTCCGGTATAATTTTGTACACGTTCCAGAATTGTGCTAGCTTTTTCATGTTCTTCGAGCATTATTCATTAATTATAAAACTTTTTTGTTAGAATTATCGATTTCGTTAATTGGAAGTTTGATAAAACGGCTGTATGGATCTCATGTGCCAGAGCATCTCTCCGAGAACCTCTCGAAAACTTTAATGTTGTGTTTGGTCTGGAAAAAATTATTGGAGTGAAATGAGATTTTAATTGTAAAATGATTAAAAATTTTAAATTTTTTGTCCTTTTAACGCAACCCTTTTCTAAATAACTAAATTATAATGTAATACCTCAATTTTAGTTAGAATGTTTCATTTCTTACTTATCACATTTTCTTCACAATCTTATCATAATAATTTTGGATATCCTAATTTTAATTAGAATGTTTCATTTCTTAATTATCACATTTTCTTCACAATCTTATCATAATAATTTTGGATATTTCTTCTTTTTTTCAAATCTTACCTCCAACTTCCATTTATTTTCTTTAATTTCATTTATTACATTTCAACTTTTACCATTCATCCCAACTAATTACATAAAGAATTTAAAATTTTGTTAATAGGAAAAGAGACAAGCCCATTACCAACGCGTTCTAGAAATCACTTGGTGTCCATAATCAACGAGCCGTATACTTGATTGATATAAAAAGTTGAATGATAGTAAATGATATGCACAGATACTTAGTATAAACTAATTATCAAGTTTAAAATATTAGATATGTTTACCATCATGCTTCTAAACTAATTAATAAATTATTTTAATATTTTATATCAGAGAATAAATATTGTTACTTCTTGCACAATTCTCCTCTATTAAAAATTGGCATGATGTTATGTATAAGTACAAAATTAATAAATCGAGATCATTAAGAAAATAATAATCATGTGTTGTGTAGGCTTGATTTTTAAACGCCTAGTCCCTATTTTGACTGCTTGGTAGGTTCAATTTTGTCCGATTTTGATTTTTGAAAAAAATGTTAAAATTATTGTTTAGAGAGCGTTTTAGGACGGCGTAAGTATCGCATAAGCGGTTGCCTAGACCAAATTTTAAAATATTTAAAGCAACTCAAATAAGAGTATCGTGCCAAATTTTATATAATATGACATTTTTGGATGCTTTCTTATTTGGATCATAAGAAATTGTCAATTTCTGAAACCTTCTTCACACCTCTCTAAACAGAAAAAACACAAATAAGTGTATTAAAAAAAATATTTGTACCCATTATATTGTATCTAATATTTGTATTATTATTTGAATATAATTAGCCACTTTAGATAAAATGCTAAATTTAAATAATACTAAAATAATATTTATATGAAGAAATATATAAAAGGTTATTATTTATACTTTTACCGAATAAAGGGCCTCTGCACAAATTTATTGACCATTACCAAAAGAAATGGACTCACGACCAGATCCTACCCAAACTCCTGGGCTTAGCCCAACGTTCCAATTATAGACTGGATTTGAACAACTTATATTGAACAACCGAAACAAAAGAACTGATACTAACTGATCCGGAAAATTTTAATCAAATCGCTTACATTCGTTATTTAAAATTATAACTGAAAATCTTGATTGAATTTAAAATTGATAGCCTTATTAACTTCTTTTGTGATCAAATTTATAAATTTTGCTTAAAATTGAATATTATTTTTGTATAATCTCATAAGTCGTCTATGTTTTAGCATATATATTTTTTATAATTTATTTATAATATATAATACTCACTCTGATTTTTTAAGTGATGGTTAATTTTGACACATATTTCAAGATGATAAAAAAGTGATAGTTATAATTTAAAAATTAATTTTATATTAAATTGAAGCTTACTGTCTAATTTTTTATTTGACATATGTATTAAAAATAATAACTATAATTAAGTACATTTTTAACATTTCGATATACGTGTTAAAAATTAAAATGAACTGGAAATATTAAAGATTTATGGTTATTTGTTCATACCAAAAACGATTGACAGAGAACTGAATAGTTATTTGAATATAAGATCATGAAAACAATTTTACGTTGAAAAGTTAATAAATTAATATTAAAAATTAGATGTAAAATTTAAGAAGTGCAAACCGGAAGATGGCTTGAAAAGTAAGCTGATATAACGCGGTTGTTGACTCCCTTGTTGACCAAGCGCGTCAATAGACTCAATACAATACTGCTGCTGCAAATACTATAAATGCACCAAACTCTGATCAAATAATGTTATGAATCTCTCCATATCTCTCTCCCTCTCTTTCTCTCTCTCGTCTCTTTTATTATTATACGCCTCTAGTCGAGGGTTTGCAATCACCGATTCCGCTCAATTACCCCCTCTTTACATGTATGTAATCTCTATTATTTGCTTATTGTGTTTCTAGGGTTTCACATTTGGCCATTTCTAGTAATCTATTGCTTTTATTATTTCTAGTTTACCTGTAATTTCTCACTTTAGTATTGCATATCTACCTTATAATGTATGTGATCTATATTATTTGCCTGTTCTAACTGCTTTCTAATCATAATCATTGTTATCCGCTTATGTCATTATATGTTTTCGCCTTCAAAGTTATTCGATCGCCATGTTAATTTCTTTGTTTGCGTGTGTGTGAAGAACAACTGCGATATGCTCTTTGTAATATAGTTTTCGAGAAAACATACTTCCATACTCTGGTTTTAAGTCTCTGATTCCATAGTTACCATTTACTTAATCTTTGTTTTCCCTATTTTTAAATTCTCTTGAAGCTATGTTTTTCTTCAAATTTCTAAGGTTATTTTAGAAACTTTTATTTCGTACTGATGAAATCACTGAATCATTGATATCGTTTACTCAACTCTGTAACTAGTATAGTTTTTAAAAACCCATCTCAACTTTGCTCAATTTAGTTTTTAATACTTTAGTTTCAAGTCTTTTAACTCTTTAAATACCAAAACTTTACTTTTCATAATTATTAATTATCTTCAAACCGTAATTCACTTGATTTCTAATTTTTTAAATTCATAAACTCTTACCAATTATAAGTTACTACTTTTCATCCCTATTATAAATTATATTAGAAATTATTAAACCTTTGAACCCCAACTATATATTATCTCTAATAATCTATTTACATGAGTTAATTCTGCCTGTTCTAATTGCTTTCTTACCATAATCGATGTGTCTGCTGATTCCAATATAGTGGTTTTTTCCTTCTCAATGTGATTCTATCATCATCGCTATTTCTTGTGTGTGTGTGTTAAAAACAACCGTATTCCCCCCCCCCCCTAAAATATGATGTTCGACAAAACATACTTCTAAACTTTGGTTTTCACGGTTTACTTTTTGAATTCTTCATGTCAAAACCCTTATTTTTCAAAATGTCAAGTTCTCTTTGCACTGTTTTTTTCTTGAAATTACTACAGGTTATATCTTAGAAACTTTTTTTTTTTGTAGCAATAAAATTACCGAATCATTATATAAACACTGTATACTGAACTCTTTAACCCCTTATATTCATTTATAGTATAGTTTAAAAAAACATCCCTTCTTTATTCAATTTAGTTTTCTAATATCTTAGTTTCAAGTCCTTTAAATTTTTAACTACCAAAACCTTATTTTTCATAGTTTATTAATTGCTTATTTAATACCTAAGAAAATCAATTCATAGACCCTTACCAGGGATGAAATTGCTAGTTTTGAAATTAATTTTGATAAAACTTTTGTCCCTTAGACCTTAGTTTTCATCTCTATTATATTTTTTGAAAAATTATACCCTTGTCAACGAGTATACTTTTTTAAGGTAGTTTTGATACTCTTGTTTCTCAAGTCTCTATTATTTCTTCTTTTTTATTCCCTTGAGTATGTATATGTATTGAGGCTCTAATTTCTCTATATCCTTAAAAATACTCCTTATATTGAGAAACTTTAACTTCTTACAGATGAAGTTTTTGAGCTAGGAATTTAGTCATTCAAATTGAACTTTTAAACCCCTGATTTTAGTCCTAGTATTATTTTCAAAGAATCACATCTAATACTTCAATTTGGAGTTCAGTTTAGAAATTCCTGATTCTTTATAGTCCTTATTCTTTTTTTAAAAAATTAATATAAATAGTTGACATTTATTATTTTTCATGTAACTATATTTCCTCAAAACACTAATTTTTGAAAATTAAAAAATAAATAAATTTTTACAGCATTAATTTAGTACTGATGGAGTTAATGGTTTTGATTTTTTTAAATTTATTTGACCCTTGAACCTCTCATTTTTCATCTTCAATTTTTGACAAGCCCTACCTTTTTCTCCAATTCCGTTCCGAATTCATACTTTTTTGAAGTCTCTAATTGGTTAATTGTGAAATCTTAATAAAAAAAATTTTAATTAATCTTTCTAAAACCCCAATGTCTTGGAATACTAGAAGTCATATTCGTTTATATTTAACTTTTTTTAGCCCTTAGTCAGACTCAAATCCTATTATAATTTTTCAAAAACCATAATTCTAAACCCTTGTTTTTGGTTAAATGATTTTGCTCTACCGGTCCATCTTTGGACAATATTTTGATGTAGTACTGCATAAAAACTATCTACTAGTTTTATGATTTAAACACTATCTTACATAACAAACCGGTAATATGTTCAAGTATGCATCCCTTTTTATGTTCAATGAAATTTACTTAGTAATTTAACTTGCATCTCTTACATAATTATATTAGTCAACCTAAACTATGTTATTTTGGATTAATTGAATGTGTAACATGTCTGCATTTATCACTGATAATTTTATAAAAAAACATCCTTTATTTGTTCTAGTAAAGTTATTAAATATTCTAATTTCAAGACCCTTAACTTTTTAATCAGCAACCTTATATTTTATAATTGTTATTTTTTCTAAAACCCTACATTCTTTTTTTTTTTTAGGTAAAACCCTATATTGTTAAATACCTAATGCAAAATTAATTTATGAACTCATATTGTACAAGCGAGCAAGTTACAGGGCTTTTTACTACACTGATTGTTTATATTAACCTTTGAAAATATCATTTTTTAAAGGCTGCAATTCTCATTCCATATTTTATAATTCAGTTTCTTAATTCCCAATTTCAAAGTCTCTAGTTTCTTACTTACAAAATCCCTATTTATAATAAACTCATTTTTCGTTTCAAATCCCAAACTTTTTAAATCTCATTCCATACCAAAAAATTGGAAATTGTATAATATATATAAGGTTGTTTATAACTTTTTTGTAAAATCACGTTTTATATTCTTTGTTTTCTTGTATATGTTTATATGTTTACTATTTTGTATGTTTATACGACTATTCTGTGTCTTTACTCCTCTGTACGCACTCACCATCACCATATTCTCGTCAATCTTACCTGTTCTTTGGCACCACCATCTTCTCTTCAATTCAACTTTATCTTTGCAGAATCTCTTATTTTCTTACAAATTCCGACTTTATCTCTTTGATTATCTTAAGAGTAATAAAAAGGGTCAAAATCGTATATCTGTAACTATTGTTGAATATTAGAAAATTAAACTTTTAAGTTAAAATATTTTCAAGCAAAGCCCAAAAAACAACTTCTCTAGGGAGGAAGATTAAGCTTTTAAAGGTAATCTTTAAGCCCCCTAATCTTTGTGTAGCATATATTCAAAAAACCGTACTTCTTATTTTGTTTTAAAATTGAGCTTATAAATTTGTAATTTCTTAAAGTTACTATTATTTATTGATGACACCCTTATGTTATAATCCCTAAATTTTGGAATTCTCTAAAGTCATGTTCAGAATTTATTATTATTTTTATTGAAGAAATTACTTGTTTTCAAATTAGCTTATGTATATTACTTTTGGACGCCTAATTTCCATCCCCATCTAAATTATAGGAATTTCGTGCAATTTAGTTTTGAAACCCTATTTTCTCAATTCTCTTTATTCTAAATATAAAATCCTTATTTTTGATAATCTTTTAGTCTTTTTAAATCCAAATTCGTTATATCTACGCATCTCTTACTATGTTGTAGTTTGCTCTGTAAGAGGAAAATATTATTATCTCATGTCAATACTAATCGTTACTCATCTTATTTTTCTGATGCTTGTTAATGTCAATCTAAGCTATGTTATTGTCACTGTTATGTTGTCTTATGGGGTAATGTTTGTGTAACTTCTTTGCAACTTCTTTCTAAATAAAATATCCCCTAGCCCTTGTTGATATGTGTGTTTTTTATTGTACTGTATTCTTTCCCAAATATAATTTCGAGAAAACATACTTATAAACCCTTGTTATTATAGTTTACTTTTTAACCTAAGTCTCTGATATCTTAGTTACAAAACTTTGTATTTCCTAATTTCAAATTCTCTTGAAACTATATTTTTCTTGAAATTCCTACGAGTTATTATAATAACTTTTATTATGTAGCAAAGAAATTACTGAATCGTGAATTGAATGTTTTATTCTGAACTCTATAACCCTCTAATTCATCACTTGTATAGTTTTCAAAAAACATACCTTACTTTCGAGTATTACTTCTGTATTATCTTAATGTCAAGTCTTTTAACTTTTTAATTGATTGTTCTTATGAATCATATTTTCTTTGATACCTAAAATATCAACTCAACTCTTATCAGTGAGGAAGTGTTGCTGGTTTTGTAATTAATATTGTCTAACTGTGTTGATCCCCTAGTTTTTCATCCCTGTTATAATTTTTGAACGATAATACCCTTTTTTATTCTTGTAAATCGAGTCTCTTATTTCTCAAGTCTCTAAATTCTTAAATATTCCAAGATTCTTCTTTCTTCATCTAGTTTGTATATGTTATGAGGCTTGATTCTCTCTGTATCCCTAAAATACTTTATAATGCGGAAACTCCAACCTTTTAGAGATGAAGTTTTTTAATTAGGAATTTAATGGTGTAAGTTGAACTTCTGAACCTCTGGTACTATCCGTAATATTTATCAAAAAATCACATGTAACACTTCAAATTGGAATTTATTTTATAAATTCTTATGTCAGGCCTTTTTTAAAAAAAATAAAATTGTTGACACCCTTATTTGTTTCTTTTTATATTACTGTATTTCCTTGAAACACTAACTTCTGAAACCCATATAAAATTTATGTAAACCCTACCTTTTTTCCAATTTAATTTTTGAAATCTTACTTTCTGAATTCTCTGATTTTTTAACTATGAAATCCTTACTCTTTTTATTTCTAAATCTTTCTAAAACCATGTCTTTGAATCGTAGTAGTCATATTCATTTATATCAAACTTTTTAGCCCGTTTTCATCCCTGTTATTTTTTTTTAATAAAAACTATGATTCTAAACCATCGAGTTTTCCAATTTTGATTTTGAGTTCTAACTTGCATCTTGTGTACTAGTCAACCTGAGCTATGTTATTGTCGCTATGTCTATTGTCTCTTGGATTAATTGCACATATAACTTCTCTGCGACTCTGTTTTAAATAGAATATTATCCGGCCTTTGCTTATGTGTTATTTTGTGTTTTGTTTAGAGTTTGTAATCTGGTATACTTGGTAAAGTGTGCATAGGATTCCTACTTTTCTCTAGTCATCAGGAATATGTAACCGTGTTTTATTTGTAGTTTTTGAAAACCCAATCCCTTCTCTTCTCAATTCAGTTTTTTAATACCTTAGTTTCAAGTCTTTTAACTCTTTAACTACCAAAACCTTACTTTTCATAATTGTTAATTCTCTTCCGACCATAGTTCACTTGATATCTATCTTTTTTTAATTCATAAAATTTTACCAGGAATTATGTTACTAGTTTTCATCCCTATTATAATTTATATAAATCTTTGAACCTCAACTATTATCTCTAGTAATCGATCTAAATGAGTTAATTCTGCCCGTTCTAATTGCTTAATAGTAATCGTTGTCTCTGCTGGTTCCGTTATAGTGGTTTTTTTTCCTTCTCAATGTTATTCTATCACCATCTTTATTTCTTGTGCGTGTGTGTTAAGAAAAACAGTATTTTCCCCTAATATATGATGTTCAAGAAAACATACTTTTAAATTCTAGTTTTCACGATTTACTTTTTAAATTTTTTTTATGTCAAAACCCTTGTTTTTAACAATGTCAAGTTATCTTGACACTATTTTTCTATTAAAATTACTATATATATATATATATATATATATA
>PHNY01300296.1:7649-20836 GCA_003724115.2 Anethum foeniculum
CTAAAATATATTATCAGATGCTTAATATTTTCAATCAGTTTGTTACTGCAAGAAAACAGGTTTTCATCATCATTATCCTATATTGTACCTTCTTCACAAAGTAACTAAACTTCTGCTGGAATTGGGCTAGTACATGCTGCACAACAAGAGAATGGTTGGCCTGGCCTTTAGAAACAAGGGTTATCTGTTGCTCTATAAAACTCCTGATGTCGGGTAAACAGAGATCTGGATCAATACATTGGTAGCCTCTAATTAAACTGACACCTAAGGCAGTTGGAATCAACCTTCTTCCAGCCTGTACCTGAAGTTGGGATACGACATGACTGCATGAGCAACTCATACCATGTATAAAAAAAATGCTGATCAGAGAATTTGCTTATAACCAGCATATCCCAAATTTTATTTTAACTTAAGAAATGTTACAAACCTGTACGTAGTTGCGTTCACTAATGTTGTTGATATGTACAGGAATTGATGCATCTGTCCCAATTCCATTCTTCTCCATCAAAGAGATCAGCTCACTCTCACTAAGGTAGTCTGGTGGTGCAGTGTTTCCCTACAACATTAAAATAAGATTTCTTACAAAATACATTAATCAGAGATCCCCAACCTCAAGCATAAAAAATGAAGTTCATACCAAGACTATATCAATTCTTTTCTTAATATCTAAATATAATAGCAGAATCAGGACTCTCACAGGCATTATAGATGATTGTAATTCTACACCATTATGCAGAAGTATTAACCATTTTCTTTCTAATTAATTTGCAAAAGGAATATAGCCGTTTAGAAAAGTATTCTTCACATTACTTCCCTCATCTTTTCCTCCGTGGATTTGGTCTTTCTCTTCTTTTTTAAGGTAAAAGAAAAGATGTAGCATGGATTTATATAACAATGTAAAGGAGTAGACTATTTTTCAAACTTTATAGCTCAAAAGTTCATGGCATCAGAAAAATACCTCATACAACTCAACTTTTGAAAGTTCTATTTTCTCCTCCTTCGTAAGCCGAGGAAGACTTTTCTCACTTATGGCCAACCATGGCATAATTGATGTGAATCCTTTAACCGTGACATTCTGCCCTGTGCAGTAAAAGAATTCTCCACCGACTGAAAAATCAATTTTGGTTCTACAAACATCCCAATACATACATTTAATAAATTGTGAAATCTGAATTCGGATCAGGAAAAAAACAAGTGAAAACTAGAAACTGAAAGTGAACTAGCCTCAGTTCAGCCAATTCTTTAGAAATCATAAGAAATTCACATTTGTAAGGATACAAAACTCAACTGTTCCTTCTATTCTTTATCTACTCATGTTCGCTCTGTTACTCTTTAGTAACAGGGACGGGAGGTAGCTTTGGATTTTAGTATGCTAAAAGAAATTTTCTACTTCCGTCTACTTTGAATTTTTCATTCATTGTCATAACCATTTACATATCAATTTCAAAACTACCATACCCCATCCTGAAAGAGTTTTATGTAGCAGTTTATAAGTTTCAAGATACAGAAGTAAATTGTTTAAAAGAAAGTATTAATTTACTTGATGATAGTTTGAGAAGATAAAAATTCTCAAGTCAACATTATAATCACATTACCAGCTACTCGGCTTGTTTCACTCATTAGTCTTCTGGATGAATTGAAAGAAAATACTACCTCCGTTGCATTGATTCTTTAACAATTGCGTTATGCATGTAAATTTAGGAGAGTGAATCAAGTAGGATAGTAAGGGTAAGGGTGGGTGGTTTTTTAATGTTTTACATTAAAAAATGATAATAGCATTAAACATTTAAAATGGGTCTACTATTAAAAAAATAAATTACTGGGTACAATTTGCCATTAATAGAATTGTTGCAGAATGACTGGAACTAAATGTTGCGGAATTACCAGCATGGAGAGAGGAAATATTGTATGCAAAATATCAAACTGCGGTTGCTTTTTGAAACTAAGTGCTTGCTTGGTTACCTTCCCAATGCCTGGGTATTTCAACTTCCTAGGAAGTACCATTTGAACATTATTTGGTTACACAAACAAGGGAACTGCAACTTCTTTGGAAGTGTGAATACCCATGATATGTGGGAAGTTGCTACCAACCCCGCCCTTAGTTACTTGAAGTTCCTATGGATTTAAATACTTATATCAACAACCAAACAACTTTTCTCACTTACTAGGAATATTAAATATCAAGGAACTAGTACTTTCCCTAGGAAGTTCATTCCCACATGCAACCAAACAAGCACAAAGGTAGTACTAGTTTTCTTGATATGGAAGAAATAGATATAAACTATCAATCGTTACATGTTGAAATCATTAATGCCATTTGACAAAATCTTGGTTCTAGCATTTAAAATTAAAGTAAGTGTATTCTGCTAAAAAGTAAGACCAGCAATGCAATTACCTGATAAATTTGCAGTCAGGCGATAAGGTGCCAAGAAAGTGTTGACAGACATACTGGTACACTCTCCAAGCATCATATCCTAACATATCCTCCGAAGCTGAACGCATTGGAGTTATGGGAGGGTGGTCACCTACATCAGTTCCCGAGCGTGGCTTGACATAGCCATTAGCTAGTAGTGTCTGCACTTCATAACCAAATACTGAATTGTTCCTCAAAACTTCTAGTGCCCCTCTGAAATCAAATGATGAAGGGTACGCAGTGCTCTCAGTACGTGGATAGCTACAATAAATCCAATCAACAAGAAATCAAGCTTAGAAATTCATAATCAGTGATTGAAAGATATGCAGAAGTAAAAATGGGAGGGGAAGGGGCGACAGAAAAATCTGTAAATGACTATGAAATTAGGATAAGAAAAACTGCTTAACCAGGAACTACACTACTATTGCCTTGACATCAACTAGGATGAACACCAGAATCATACTATCTTCTGACTTGCAAAAAATCAAGATATACTCCTTTCGAAATGGGTGCCTAATGTAGATCTTGCCAGCAGATTAAGATAACAAACTTGTACCTTTTGGACTTAATACTTTGGGCTAAATGTACTTTTACCGATGAATTATAGCATTAGCAAGCCAGTTCAATTATTACGGTTAAAGACGAAATTTCTACAAAAGATTGAGAGAATGTCACAGCCGGTATGTCACCAAACCCATAAAGAGATGGTTTTTATCTAGTTTTCAGATTCTAGCAAGACAATCTCTTTAAGATACAACAAAAGGAAAAAGAAAAATCAAGACAATTTTTTTTAATTTTTTTTTTAATTTAGTAGATATCACCAGCTAAATTTAAGTAAACTCCCAGTCCCCAGTAAAAAGGAAAACATCTTTTTTATTTGTAAACCTGGTCACTGAAAGTATATTGTTACAAAACTCTACATACAAATTAGATGCAAGTCCTAATTATCCACCAAAATAAGGTGTGACAATTTGTTTTAGAATGATGTTCACTGGAGGTAAAGAGGAAACCTGATAAAACCTTGAGTATACAAACGCTCAGCTAATTGCATAGCCAATTGAGGACCAAAGCCTAATGAACTTGAAGCAACCTGAATCAATGAAAATAAATTGTCATCCAGTTGTTTTACACGCAGGAACTTGAACAGTATTACGAAATTAAGGTCATGGAAACATAAACATGAAGACTTTAAGAGAAATATGGAGTTTCAAGGAATTCTATCTCACCTTCAAAAGGTTAACTGTATTTAGACCAGAAGGGCGAACTTTGGTTTCCTGCTTTTCTGATATGCCGGTAACTTCAACAAGTCCATCCTCAGCTATTAAAGCCCGAAACATCTCCGCTACCTTAGTTTCGAAATATACAGTGAAAGTCATGCACAATCCAGGAAAAAGAGGTTCAGGGTATCAATTCAGAAGAGAGAACTTACATCTGCGTCAAACAATCTGTTACGTTCCCATTCTAACTTGAGCTCATATCCATTGTAAATGATGTAAGGATGCACAGCCCAAAACTTTTCTGGCTTAAATGTATTTATTTGAAGGTAACGTTGCACACAAAATCCAAGTGTAGGAGTTTGACAAGGCCCATAACTGAAACAATTTTGAATGTTGGGAGATGATTACAAATAAATATATATCAACTTCTTTAGGAATACAAGAATAAATTACACAAACAGAAAAAAAAAAAAAAAAAACAAAACAGGTATATAGTTAATAGTTTAAATTTTACAACAACTCGACTCTGAATGGACAAAAAGAATTAGACACTTGAATTGTGAAGTGGCTGCAGCCTTTTAATCTCAACACGTTACAGTCTAAGTAATGCTTTTGTAGGCACCCAATGCAGAAGTTAAAAGATTTTAAGTAATAAATATTTTATCGGCAAAAATATTAAAAATAACTAGCAAATTCTACATAATCTAGTGGCACATATTTAAGAAGAAAGCACACTTCCTAAAGTTTTTCATCTATAGATTGTTATTTGAAGGCACTATACATAATATATAGCATATCATAAACCCTAAGATCTAGTCAAGCAATATTTGGCTGGACATTGTATGCAACAAAATATACAACCTATTATATAATAAAATATAAATGGTTAAGCAATGAAACAAGTAGAGTACAAGATAACAAATTTTAATTGGTATAGTTTCATATAATTTTAAGTATGGGCATTGATTTTGTTAGCCCAAAATAATTGTATGCTTAGCATTTATACAGCAGCAGTGTTTTAGTATAAGTTTACAGCAAATATAATTATAAGTCACAAGAAAGCCATATATTAGTGTATGCATAGCATTTACAAAGCAGCAGTGCTCTAGAATTAAAAATATCCCTTCAACTTCTACAAATTCATGTAAAAGTTGTCAAGACAATAACTGTATTAACATTGTATGTTGAAATTTTAGTACGAAAATGCCAAATGTACAAGGGAAAAAATAAATATGTTGAACATTTATATAACCCCAAAAAACCTAAACTTTTCCAATTATCTTTGAACCTAGGAATTATCCATCACAATTAGATGTGTAATCACAAAATTTAGTCGCAACATAATGTAAGTGTAACTGTTTACTATGAACATCTGCTATACAAGTACTTGACCACTGTTATGTAAAATATATTCAACAAAGATTAGCCCAATGTAAGTTATATATTCAAATCCACCAATTCCACAGCCACTATATATTAGAACGGTCAACATCACTACCCAAAAAATCATAAATGTTACTCAATATTCATACGAAAAATAGGAAGATTTAAATATACCAGTGCATGTACACCAAGATAAAGGGAAAGGAGAAATCAAGTAATCAGGCAAGACGACATTTGACAAAGGCACCAACAAATTAGACAACTCCAGTATTAATATGATCATAACCAAAAAGATGTGAAGTGAAAGATGTGAAAACTAACGAGATAACACTTGAATCGAGATTTCCATATTTCCCTTGGAAATAGCTGGTCTGAAATCGAGTGAATGCAACACCAACTTTCAAATCTATTTCTTGGCGAGCATCAACAGCCAATGCCTCATATCTGTTGGGTGCAACGAGGTTGTTCATTGCCTTCTTAATGTCCTTTTCAGTTACAGAAGAAAAACGCGCACGATAAATTTGTCTACCATCGGTTGCATGAAATCCAGTGCAGTCAATGACTGAATTAAGATTATTAAATGTAGAATTAATTTATAAGAAGCAAGAAAAAGAATTATTTACCTAGCAAGTCAGCACTGCACATCAACAGATTATTAAAGACAGGCCTCTAATAACTAGAACTTCAACACAAATTATTGGTAAAAAGAAACATTTGGACATCGTCTGCACTGATTATATTGATTTATTAGTCATCTCCATTTCAATTCTAACTCATTAAGGATTTAAAACATTAGTCGCCGTTCATCATATCCTCCAACCAAATGATTTCCTGAGTTTCTGTAAACTTTTTGGATAATAAATTTTGAAAAATGAAATGGAGGATTTTGAAGTATACCACCAATTAGTAACCAACTAGAATTCCAATCATTGTTAAACATGAGAAATCCTAGCAATCAAATATATAGAGAAAAGATCTAACAGAGTCAAACTTCCTTTTATGCTAAGTTCCTTCCGCAACAGTTAATTCCATTTATTGTGTAGTCACTCTTGGTACAGATATATTTTTTTATTATTTTGCACGACTTCAATCATTGTACTTGTAATTTAAAAATTCTCAGCACTAATTTATAATTTGTTTAATCTTTAGAAGAGATGAGTCAACAAGTACTAGTAACACATTAAAAATCTGATCTATAACTCTGTAGAAATAAGGGAAATCTCTTCCTGCCAAAAGATAAGTATAAGTTCAAATCAAACATGACATATCTAGCATAAAGGAGTCGACCACCATAAATACAATGCTAATTGCTTAATTGCTATTAGTTCCTGACAAGAAACAAGTGAAGAGAACATGAATACGGAATTATCAACTATTCATGCAGAATAAGCGACTACTGCCTAGAAATATAGTGCACCTAAAATCGTGTGGCCTTCAAAATATTCAGAAAAGAATGGCTGCTTCCTTGAAAAAATTTATCATATTACGTTCACAGCAATTGTTGCATGCTACTAAGTAAAGAAAATTACCTTCAAAACATATGTTTTCTCCTTCACGGTCGCAATCTAACCATAATACTAAATGTCCGCAGCCACGTGCTTCTTGGTTTAGATGTTTACGGATATGAGCCTTAAATTCAGAAATTTTAGTCAGCAACTATATATTAAGAAGTAACATACCATATATTCAGGATTATTGACCAACTTCTAGTAAAAGAGAAATATCCTTTTCTCAACAGTGTGTATTAATCTGTAACACTAAAACGGGTAATAATATTTAAGACATTTTTGTTTTAGATTTAGATATAATACTTAATATGGATGCACCATGCCCATGGATGTCGTAGAATTATGTTGGGTATGCAAAATTTTCCTTTGACCCATATCCTGCCATGTGGGCAAGATTTTCTTTTTAGCCTACAAGTCTGCATGACTAGCAAGTACATACATATGCATTGTCGAGTGAATAAAGCAGTGTAGTATAATCAGGACCTTTAACTAGGTACATATTGACGACTTCTTGAGTTTTGGCTTAATAATTTTCAAGGTACACCGGGGAAAAACTAATAATAGGGTTATAAGATTTCACACCTTTGGATTTGATTCTGTCTTCAACACAGGTGCTTGGAAAAGAGTAAGAGGTTCTGTTGCTGTCCAATCTTGATAAGCTGCTGGAAAATCTATGCTACATTTACAAAAATAGAATCTAAATATAAAAGCGCATTCAAAATCCTAATTTATTAAAGTTCACGAGGTAAGTACTAGAGACATAGGACTAATAAAATATTCAGATGCTGTAAACATCCTTAAGGGTACATTGCAGATCAAGTCCTCAATACTAAATACCAACATGCAGTACGGTGGTATTTTGAAAAAAGAATCCTGTAAAATTTACTAAACTAAACATATGAAGGTTAAGTGTAAACTATTAAATCAGTGGTGACGCCAACTAGATCTATGAGAAACTAAAAATAAAGGGGGAAGCAAGAGCTTTTTAGCTTATCAGATATTCCATGATCACAGATATAGATACTGCAAATAACTTGACATATTGATAATGTTGCTAAAAGCAACATCCATCACATACAACATCTGCTTATGCTAAAATTCACTTATTGTTTAAGATAATGTAACTGATTATTTGGTGACGTATTGTAAAGAAAATTAATGTTAAAGGAAAAGGGGTAACTATGTATCCTTGTCTACAGATAATTCACACAGAAAACTATGCATCAAAAGTTCAAAAATCATAATAATGTGCAAAGCACAAGGAAATGCAAAAGTTAGCATTTACCACTGTAGCCAAGAACATGGCCAGTAAATATGAATGTAATATCTTCCTCCAGCTAAGAAGTAGTGCAAGAGCTGCTATAAAATTTATATGTCTGTAAATGACACTGTAATCAATTTAGACTTTGGACATGTAATGACCGTCTATCACCTAATTTTTTAAGGGATCATAAACTGGAAGTGAAGGAAGCAAATAGAATTTAATCTAAAAATGTTAATCTTACACGGTGTTAATTAAGGCGAGAGAGAGGCAAGACATGTATTTCAATACATAGATGTCGCCTTTTAAAAGATTTAAATTACAGGCCGTTAACATATATTTCAACACATAGTAAGTAAAAAATAACTAAACTAATCACCTAGCAAAGAGGGACTACATTAATTCCCCAAACTATACTGTGTAAAATAGAAGTCGAGAGAGGGGATAAAGGAACCTAAAAACATGTCCAATGACAGACGTCACTTTATAATGTGCTTTCTGCCCTTGAAACATAGCTTCAAACTCATGGACCTCAGTACTACCCCTCCGGCTTGACATCTGCAACAAGACACTTGATAAGACATTTCTATTTAAACCAATCATGGATAACAAAACAATTGAAGTCATCATAATACAGGACCTACATGTAATAAAATAGTGATACAGAACCCGTAAGTCAATGCAACTTACAATTTACAATCAACTCATAATTCAAAATTATTAACTTATTCCTGTATCTCACTTTTAAGTTAAGTTTCCGTAATTCGACTAGCAAAAATAAGTTTTTGTGATTTTACGAATAAACGAAACAGGTAACAAAGTAATGGATAGATATGAGTGAGAAAAATGATTAAAAATAAGGGGGTTAGGGTTTTAAATCAAAAACATAATATGTGAATAACGTACTTGACCACCGGAGAGTGCAGTTGCAATTGAATGAGCGATGCTGGGCTTTTCTGCTACCTGAAATGAACAGATCAAATATTAGTAAAACCCTATTTAATTAATTAATTATCAAATAAAAATCAAGCGAGAGAGATGATGAATTCTCGCCATTAGAACTTTGGGGGCCATCACTCCGGGATGCTCGTCTTTGGTGTTTCAGGTGAATCGTTACACCACAAGTATACTCTTTTTTTTTTTTATTAAAGGTCCGACAAGTATACTTTTTTTTTTATTAAAGGTCCGTTTTCATTATAAATGGGTGCGCATTTTTGTTAGAGAGAAAGCCCAAATATGTCATTTTGAAATTAGGGGGCCTTTATTCGGTTTTAAGGCCCAATATACCCCAATTCTCATGTTATGTATCTCCTTAAAAATAACACAACGAATAAAAATTTGTAATTTGCTTAATCCGTTTTTTTATCACTTCTCAATGTAATCGTTAAATCTTCCAATCAAATGATTATAACTGTTAAGTTGAAATTCTAAAAATATTAACAAGTAAAATTTTTAGGTTCGATTCCCGCCAACAACATATTAGATATAACATTTCTATTATTATTCTAAAGATATAAAAAAAAAAGGTATATTATTTAAATCTCGTTAATCACGTATTATTTTATAATATTTACATTATCAGAAATTAGAACAATCGGGATAAAATAATAACTAAATAATAATTAATTTTAATATTTAATCACTTATATTAGAGTTATATATAACAAGAATAAAAATAAAATATTAATAAAGACCTATGCACCGCACGAGTTTTAAACTAGTATTTCATAAAGTCCTTCTAACATTTGACTTTGGAATTTAGTCATTTTTAACATAATTACAGGAAATAATATCCAAAATAGGATATAAATTTAACACTAGAAAACACATTATTTAACGAATATCTAGTTCGAAGCATATTATGAATACGTTAATGTATATTTTTTTATTAAATTTGAGCAATTATAATCGGTATTCCAAAAGTTTGATTAACAGGATTAGTCGTCGATTACTTGCTAGATGGTATGTCATTAACTGGTGATAAAAGAAATAAAGAAGACAAAGCAACCATTCTCTCCAGACACTCTCAGTCTTTTACCAGTAGATAAAAAGTATAACAGCTTTTCCTTAGGTATGTTCCCATCAAAGTGATCAAGAACAAGAAAAACATAAATCACCTTTTGCAAGTGCTTCAACTGGATTTCTTCACCTAGGCCATCAGTAAGAGCTATAGGATCTTTTATACTGAGAGCATCCCTTTCATAAACTCTTTCTCCTTCTATACCAAGTATGTCTCTAGTTTTAGGTTTTCTTGCAAGCACCTTGTCATTGTAGACTTTCTTCCATAGCTCATCCTTCTTTGGCGACGGCACTGATTTGTTCTTCCATAACAACTTTCTCTTTTCAGCAATAGATAACTGTGAAAGATCAGGATTTGCAGTATTAGTGTTTACCTAACCTTTATCAGTGTTTACATCAGGATCAGGATTTGCTACTTCAGAGTTTGAAACTTGTATATCAGGATCAACCTGAGCAATGTCAGGGGTTGATAAGAGATGTTTATCAGTATTTATGCCTTCAATTTGAGCAGTGTTAGTGATTGAAGCTTCCTTTTGCTTATCTTCCCAAGCAGTACCTTGAATAGTTCTTCTCTTCTTCTTGCTAACTTGAAAATAAGCTTTTTCTTCTTCTTCTTCTTCTTTCTCATCATCATCTGCTCCAACCCAATAAGTATCTGGTTTTTGAAAAATTGGATCTATGTAAACTGGAATAGATTTGGATGAAGGTTCATCAACCTTTTGCTTCCCCTTATCTCTCCTATCAGCCTGTAGAATAGCCTGAGATCTTGTCACAGGTCTATCAGAGTTTGTGGCTTCCTTGATCACAATGCCTTTCTCCTTAGGCCTTTGTGTCCTCTTCTTTTTAGGAGAATTAGTAATGGCTTTAGCAGCATCAGTATTTGACTTTGACTTCAGAAGAGCAAAATTAGCTTCCATCTGTCTGATCTGCTCCAAGTCCATATCATCTTCTTCAAAGCTAAGTCCTGATTCACCTTCAACTCAGCATAATCTTTCCTTGCTTTGTCAACATCTTCCCTGACCTCCTTATGATTTGTGTGCAAAGACTTGATCAGAATTGCTGAGGCTTTGAGATGAGCTAATAAAGCAGGATCTTGAATTTGTGCTTCAGCTGTATGAAGGTGATCATGAGCAGTTGAGTATGTAAATGGCCTCTCAGGAACCTTCCATAGATGTCTCCATTCATCATCCCTGTGATTGACTGGAAGATTTGAATAGTATGTATCTTGTTGCTTCTCCTTCTCCTTCCGAGGCATGTCATCTAGAAAGATAACCTCATTCAGATCTTCATCTGACTGGAGAGCAACCTTGATAGATCCTGATGGAGACTCTTCACCAGTAGATGAAACCTGTGCCACTTCTTTTATAGCACCAGGATTTAAATCACCAAAATCCATTTCCACTGTGTGTGAGCCAACAACTGACTCCACATCATCAGTGTTTACCAGATCAACTCCAGCTGCCCCTTCTTTTTCAACAACATCAGTTATAACAACTTGAGCTCCTTCAGGAATAGCTAGAAGCTGAATCAAGTCTTCAGCAACAACATCAGCATTTCTTCCTGCTAACAGTGCATCTTCATCTACTACAACTGTAGCTTCAATAGTTGTTGGAGAATTTGGAAGAATGAGATGTGTTGGACTTGCTGTAGTAGAAATGGAGATTTCCATTACTACATATCCTTGTGTTGCCATAGAAGGTAAACAAAAAGAATTTAACTGCAAAGAAGTGTCAGTGTTTATACCTGCAGGATTAGTATCATCTTTTGGTGACCCAGAGTGAGTTTTCAGTATTTGAACAGTCTGAAAATCAAAACATGTTCCTGGAGTACTTTGAGCGCCTGCAAGTTAACACAAGTAAAAACTTAGTCTCTATATTCTTTTAAAAGTGGTCTCACCACTCCTCACTTCTCTCATCTCATGACTTTCAATAGTCAGAGTTTACTCACTTGAGCTACTAAACTCATTCTCTCATCTACCTCTCCTTTTTCTAGGTCAGATGTCTGCCTCTCTTTAAATTCTGTTTTTCACTTAATCTTTTCACACAAACTCATAGAAAAGCTTAAAAATTTATTGTCCTACTGAAATAAGAGGTGGCTAAGAAGAGTGGACTGTAGTCACATGAACAGGGGTACCCACATAGTGGACTTTTCATGATCATCCCATCAGTATTTAAGAGAATGGTAATAAAACAGATAAAGTCTGATAGTACTCTATCAGTATATGTAAAAGCTGATAAGTGAACAGAGTTTATACCTTGAGTTTGTTTTGGAAGAGGTTCATCCTCTGCAAATACTGATACAGGAGGAACTGCAATAGCTTCATGAACTTTTATTGTTTTAGCTCCCTCCACAGCAGCATGAACTTTGCCTGATGTATCCAGTACCATTGCAGGTGTCTTTACCTTGTCTGCTTCACCTTTTTTAGATGAAGGTTCTTATGGGACAGAAAGATCTGGGAGTACTACATCTTTTTGAGATGTAGGTTCTTGTGGCTCCCCTTCCTCATCTGAAGAGTGAGTGTCTTCAGGAATTTCTAAGAGCATGACTCCAGCAACTTTTTTTTCAGCTTAGATTTGAGTTTTGTTGTCTGGAAGTCAGAATCAAAGTTTAAGCTTCCAGGATCAGCAGTTGAGACAATGTCTTCTTCAACCCTTTTAGCAGAAGGTTCTTATATGACAGGATCAATGGTGGCTGCTGCATCATATTGAGATGCAGGTTCTTGTGGGCCTGATCCCTGCTGATAATGGTGAAGTTTGAAAACCCTCCTAGCCCTTGCTCTTTCAATATCTGACATGGTGCTCCTTGTTTATCTTCTCTTTTCATGTGGAGAACTATCAGAGTTCGACACCACTTCTTCAGCTATTTTCTTTTCAATTTCAGCTGTCTTAAACAACCTCTTCCTTTTTATGACTGGCCCTTGGGTTGAACCTTGGCCATCATTTCCTTCAGCTGCTGTATCAGTTTATAATTTCTTAAACCTTGAAGACAAGACTGCATTGTCTTCTTCATCAGTTTTTTTATCCACCAGCCTCCTTTTTGGCTTAGAGCCCTGTTGTCCACCTTGTATCCCTTTTGATGTATCAGTGTTTAAGGGTTCGTGTGAAGTCCTTGGTCCTACATGCTGTGAAGCATCAGACTTAGCTGACTTCTTTGATTTTACAACAGATGTCTTTTGGGAGGCACCTGAGGTGGAATGTGTTTGTGGTGTTTGGGTTGTGGAGCTGCGGTTAGCTGCAGGAGGTTGCCCTGTGGCTGCCTGCAGCATAGCTGTTAGGTCTCACACACACTGTAGAGGGGGTGAATACAGTGTAATCACAATCAAATCGATTAATAACCCAAAGATGAATAAAAACTGTTGTATTAACAAACTGTATTTTACAATACTC
>PHNY01300297.1:7739-23525 GCA_003724115.2 Anethum foeniculum
AAAAAATACTTTTTGGTGTCAAATTATAACAATAGCTATAGCTATTTTGCATCTTGCATTGAACTTGCTCTTAGAAATTTATATTGTGACATTTATATGTGGGTTTTTTGTGGTGTTTGAACTTGGGCAGGTTTCGCTAGGTACTTATATTTCCAAAATTTTTAATTTGCTATCGAGATACATATTGTCGAACAAATATCAATCACATGTCAACGTAATATTGGAGTTAAGGTCTAAATACTCAAAACAATTTTCTTGTTCGAGACTTTTTAAAGGTTGTTTGGTGTGAGACATTCTTAATTCTAAGGATTTTATTCATTTCAAATCCTCGGTTTCTTTGAGAAAATTTTATATTGAACTTCATTTCTCAAATCTCATGAGTTTTGTTAATCACGGATATGAGTATTGAGAATCAATCTTGTTTTTCTCATTTTCATTTCTTTTTTATACAATTTACAAGAAAATGTTTATAATAAAATTAAATTAATGACCCAAAAATATATAAAATAGTAATTAAATTAATATTTTAAATTAATGAGTAAAAAATATATTGAATAAAACATATTCATTACACCACTCAACAAAATACATAATATCAAAAATGATACCTTAACCCTATAACACATTAACCCTTCCTGTCACTCGCCAGCTAAAATAACTATGGTCGAAAGAATTTTTTAGTTGAGAACTTCGACCACCAAACTGAAAATTTTAAAGAAGGGAAAGACAGCAAATTGGCAAAATGTGTCAACTTTATGAAAGACTAAAATTAATGATGCAAAACTCATCCAACTATCCAAGTTCTTTTACTGTGAGATATTCAATGCTGGCCTCCTACCTAAAATGTGTTTGTCTTGTTCTCTCTTATCTTTAACAAGAAATTTTTTCCTCAACTTAATAAGGCAGGCATATTTAAACTTGTTGACCTAATTATGTCATATAATAGTAAATTCCATCCAATCTGGCTCCAACAATTTAACCATCAAACCATTACAGTGTTCAATTGAAAAAAAATATCATGGGTTTTACTTTTCCAATTTATTGAACTTAAAAACATACATGTTCCTGTTATCATTTGTATTGAGATATAAAAATGTTGATATATTGAGCTATATTCATACAAGTTCTGGTTAGAGTTAATCTTTTCATCTTACACTGCATTGTATACGCCCGCAAGATCGACCAAAAGTAGTACACCCTGTCCCCCCGAGTAATACATTGGGGGACGGAGACTCGACACGCATTTTAACGCTCATTTATAACATAGCTCCATAAATTATTTTTTTTCTAAATAAAAATTTAACATTTGAAGTTTAATTCAAAAAAAGAAAATTTTAAAAATAAATTACGGAAGCATACTTTGTATTCGTCTTAAAATGCGTGTCGAACATTGAAAAAAACATGTAACAAATCAATAGGGACAGGGGGAGTATAATCATATACCCTTTACTATTATACAAATGACCACAAAACTATTACATTCTTGTGTTGAAAATTAGATTTTCTTTTCCCTTCCTTCATGAGGGATAAAATTTTGTACCTTTTTTCTATGATGAGTGTGACCTATGTTTTCTCTGTATTATGTACAGTAATTTACATGTACCTCAAGTCATGGTTGCAAGGGACTATTGAGTTACTTAAAGGGCCTTCTGATCTAGCCTTTCATTCCAATTCAAGCAGCGAATCAAGCTACGAAACCAGTCACCAGTTTGGTCGTGCTTGTTGACGGTTGGAAGTGGATGCTGACTCATACTTATTCTAACTGAATCGCCTCTTGAAAGTTGTTGCCTTCTTTTTCCGTCAAACGAGACCCAGGCATTACTTCTTGCATCCTTGGGAATCTATTCAGAATAGATTTTCAAAATAATATTTGTGTCTAATCAAAAAACTTGGATTTGTAACAACTCACATTAACATATACACAACATTCGGCAGCACATATATTTTACAATGATTATCATTTAAACATGATTTCCCCGTGAGCTAAAATTCTAGAAAGACTTCAACCTTTTAGATATAAATGCCAGAGAAACAGGTTAATCAGCAAGAAGTAAACACATTGACCACGCAAAAAATATAGACGTTGATGCTTGACTATTAAATGTATAACAGGTAAAGATGCTATAAAGATAGGGAACAAGAAAATGAGAAGATCAACGCACCTTTAATTCAAGTCGGGCAGAATCAGGAAGTATAACAGGCCTGAATGAGAGGGAGTGCGGGCAGATCGGTGTAAAGAGCATACAGGGAACATTAGGATGCACCTGCATACAAAGACCATGAGTAGAATTATTAAACATGCTTCGGTTTACAAACAAGTACAAACTATTACTACTGAGACGGTACACACAAGATTACAAATGTTCATTCCAACTTCATAACATGGTCAGCTGAAACTGAAACACAGTCCAATACGATAATCGGCTTAGATTTCTATCTATTTCTCATAGAACTAAATCCATCAAGTAGTAGGCAAGATGAGTGACAATCCACCATACACTTCGGTCTACTAGTGATAACTTGAGGACCCTCCGTCCCTTCCTCGTAGAATCATTTCTCTAATTGCCTTTTATCCCCTGATTTGATTTAAATCTTTATGTTTTTATGCTTATTCAGGTGGGCAAAGAAAACTGGTCAATGGTCATAATGCAGGGTTCGAATGGCCTTTTTACATTCAATTAAACTAGTACTTCAATATAAAAAAAATAACTAAACAAGCCTAACTAACCATTGAGCCTCCTGCGGCTGTAGAGTAAGCTGTACTTCCAGTCGGTGTAGCTACTATGACCCCGTCGGCTTGCACCTTTAAATTTTATTTGTAACATTACGCAACACTTTCAGTAACATTTACAAGTTTGACATATTTGTAGAAACCTTTAGAAAATAAATTCGAATATATAAACCTCTACATCACCTTGGTTATTAGGCGGTCATGTTCATAACATTCAATTTTGGAAAGATATGGATTTGAACCACGATCAACCACAATCTCATTGAGGACATCAAATACTTTTCCAGGCACTGATTTGCCATTTCGAAATATCTCACAGCGAAGGCGCAGCCTAAGAGTTATATAAACACCATCCATTGTGTTGTTCCCATGAATGACTTGTTTCAAGTCCTGCCTATAGTCTGAAAACTGTGTGTTGAAGAAAATAATAAAAAATAAGGGAATTGAAAAACAGAGTTAACAAATTCACTTACAAAGGTTAATAAGAGTTGAGAAGCTTACGATATGCGAAGTGAGAAATCCGAGGGACCCAAGATTAAATGAAACAAACGGAGGAACAGCACCTCTAAAAAGATTTGATCCATGAAGTATAACCCCATCTCCTCCTAAGCATGCCACAAAATCTACTCTTTCATGAAGATCACTACATTTACAAAACAGGTAGAGTCAGAATTATGCACAATGAAGTGTACATAGAAGTAGAGAATGCTGTTCTTTCTTTGTAAAGTCATTGGTACCTTGTATCATGGCTATAGAAGGTTTGAACAAATCCAAAACCAGGAATTCTGGCAAAAATGTCATGAACCTCCGGCTCAACAAGGACATTCATTTTCTCTTGGTGATAAAGGAAAGAGGCAACCTGCACTCCAACAAATATTCTGTTGAACTAACAACTTAAATAATCATTAAAGCAATAGAACTCAATAACTAAACATATCACGCCAAAACTATCAATAATCTGCAAGATATCTTGTCAACTTAAAAAATAACATAAAGAGTTTGCATGTTTCTGTTGAATGTTGATTAAGTAATGTGAGGTGGATTAATTTTATGGTAGAAATACAACCACTCGACAAGTTTGTGTTGCAGTATCATTGCAAGGTATTGTCCACTCTAGAGCACATGGTTACACTAGACAATTTTGTAATTCAGTTCTCTCAGTAACCCTAATGGAGTTCATACTCCACACAATGCACCCAAGGCTCAAATGTATAGGGATGGCATCATTATCTGAACCCGTGGATATCCAACTCAGTCCTGACTGATTGGATCAAACCAACCTCCGATATTTAGATTGGGATGTGGATTTTTTTTTCTAAACCAGAAAGAGTTTGAATTTGGAAGAAGACCCAACCCAAAACCCGTACGAATCCAGATTAATATAGATCTGAGATAGAATAAATATTATAATTTACATTCAAAACTCTCAAAAGTGCATACTCTGATATCTTTGCTAGGATTTTTTAAAAAAAAGCCTTTAATCCTCTATCCCTATCTACAACTCATCCTTCCAAAATCTTTCACTTTTTGATGTATTAGTCAGTTGTTAATCACATGTTAATAATGAATAAATATCTTTTGGTGCAATATATTATGTTTAACTAGTATAGAAACTATTCATGTTGTTTGCACGTACTTGTGATATTGAAAGTTTAAATTTAGTTTGATTTTTAAAACCATGAAATATTAGCCTGGGCTCATGTGCAGGTATTATCCGTTCTGGAGCCATGCACACGCTATTGCACCTCACTTGGGGGAACCTGCAGCCTAGTTTATAATGTGAAAAGTACCTGACTCTTGGTTGATGTGGGAAAAGGATTATGCATTATGAAAACCGCGTAACAGAAAAATAAAATGCATCTACATAAAGAGTAAAACGCATTCAAGAGTGGAGGAGTATCAATCTTCAGAGTTGGGTCCACATATAACCAAAGGCACATATAAGGTTTTACACACTAAAGGAAAGTTGCATATGTTCACTAATCCCAAGATAAGGCTAAAGGTAGCTTATCTATCATCTATCAGAAACAGATAGCATAGGTCAACAATTTTTAGTTCAGGAACATCTCAAGAAAAAACATTAAATGATAATATGTATTATGGCGTCTTGCATTTTTATTTTGTACTTAAACCACTGGAGACTCTCTTTTTGACATTGAAAAAATAATACATATTAGGTAGTGTTGCACTGTTACATTTTACGCAACTGAAGAGCTCAGGACATTATATTCCGCTAGTTAAACCAAAACTCGGTCCTGCCTTTTGGGAATAAATGATCTTCTTCCTACTCAAATCATTCGGGAATCTTATCATAAAGATGTTTGCATATCAGTTCCATTCTCTTTCCCTAACTCGATTCAATACCACCCAATAAATAGGGGAACAAGTATTTACCCTGTCCACTACTCCTATCTGTAATAGATGTGTCACATTCAATACAAACAATATCGGCACTTGAACAATTACCTCTAAATTTCTGACGTGGAATAAAATCTCGGGAAGAAATGGGCAGAAAAACAATGAAAAAGGGGATACTCTCCACTGAGATGATTACCCTATAGTCTATATAAAAGCAGAATACAAGATTAAATTTTACTTAAATAACTGCTAATTCTTTTCACACTAATGTGCTTTGTAGTCTATGCATATGCTTATGACGTTATCATAATTATTGACCTTTTCGGGCGTCATGAGTGTTACTGCTTTAAAACATGAAAATTAATTGTACTAAGACGTATTCCACCCATTCTCTCCATTCTATCTGGAATCTAACAATGATTACGACCTGGTTGGCAAGATATACTTAGAAAACAATTGGAAGGGTACGAATAGGCATCGCATTTTATGCCTGAACCACGACAAAAACCCATTAGAAAACACAAAGACATCAGCTAAAAACTTTGGTTTTTTGGAATCTTTAAAGGCCAAAGTACGTTGGAGTCAAAATCTGAGAACATGAGGTGACTGTTAGATACAGGCGCCCCACGAGACCACTATGAACTATCTTTGGTCAATACCATGTACATAATGCTTCATCCGCACACTAGATAACTATTGCAGTCGCAAATTTTACTATTGGACCTTCACCCCTACCCCGATGCCAAAACAAAAATGAGAGAAAGACAGGAGATAGCATGGAGGATGGTGCAAAATGTAGAACTAGTAATAACACAGCAACATACAAAATTAATCAAACCAAACAAAGAAGACATTTTCCTATTAATTTATTTCCATGTTCTTGGTGTTTTACCTCTTTAGCTTCTCCCATTAGTTCTTCACCTAATTTCTTCAGTAATAATACGGTCTTTGGAGTAGATTTCCACATCAACATCTGCTGCTGGGTGCTAGGATGGGTGAAGGCCAGGGAAGATTCAGTTACCTTTTCTCTAGAGCACGAAAATCCATCTGTACGGACCAAGAACATCTCTGCTTTTTTTCTTGACTGCACTCTCACGACACCTGTTGCTGAAACACACATATTTCCTTCAAAAAGCTCCAATCCATCATTTTGGGAGGACACAGTGCCAGCAGACTTACTCCTTCGATCAGTGGACAGAGTTAAGGATATATTACTTTTATCTAACCCATTGGTTACTCTAATATGATCATCAGTTTTCTTTGTGGTATATATATCGTCATGGGGTGCATTTGACTTGGGCTCAGGGGACTGATATGCATAACTACCACCTCCCCCGTAAGTCCCATTAGTAACAAGATTCACATTATTAATTGCTGAACCATTTGAACTTCCTCTTTTCTGGTTTATAGATTCAGAATTGATTTGACTATTTTCAGTTCTTAAACTTGTCCCACTATAATTCCCTCTTGGACCACACAAATCCATCCATCTTTGCCGTTTATAATTGAAGTATCTGGCTGGTGAGATCTTTTTGTTTTTGAAATGCTGAGACATTGACTTTCTGGATAAAACATTAGGAGGAGGTAACTGAGAGTGAAAAGGTTTCATATCACTAAAGGCATCAATCGTCGATTCATTTCTGTTATCAATCGTCTTCGAAATTGGGATGGTGTCCAAAAACCCATTACCAGAGTTGTTTCTGTTTTCAGAAGTTGAAGAGACCTCTTTGTTAAGGTTTCCAATGGAACTGTAGCTTGTCTTCGAAGTAACTTCCGCTGACCCGTGGTTATTTTTAAGTGCATCTTCTTTTAACTTTAATGACATCTGCAGATTTTTCATTTCAGTAACATCACCAGACACAATGCCATTAGATAAGGCTGCCTTATTAGCAGGAGACTGGGAGCTATAGTGCGTCATATATTGCCTCCATCTAGAGACCATAGCAGAAGTTCTCCAAACTCCTTCCTTACTGTGAAGATAAATGGGCTTTTTTTTTGGATCAAACACCAATGACGAAAACTTTTGAACCTGCTCCATTGTAGGGGCAGTACCAACTTCAACTGGAAGTTTAACCAATTCGACTTTCTGAGATAAAATTGCTTCATCTAATACGGCTTGATAGAAATGGTCCTTTACGGCCTCTTCTCTGAGGTCTACAATTGTTTTGAATCCTTTGTCTAAGAGCCACTTTAGACTTTCTTCAGTCAATTGGCTACCTCTATAAAATGCAATCTCAGAACCTTCAGATTCTATATCTTCTTTTAAAGTGGACAAATAAACTGGATTCCAATTTGCAAACAATGTATGACACGGCGAACCATCCTGTCGAGGATAACCAGAATCATAGCAAACATTTTTTAGTCTTTGTAGTTTTCTCCATAAACCCACTCTTTCAATATCATCAGGTGTAAGATAGTCTTCAAGAGCAACATGTAAGCTCTCACAATACCTTTTCATCTCAGTTCTAAAACTAGCAAGTGGTGGGAGCTTATCTTCTGATATATCTACATCAGAAATGCTAAATGATGCGGCCATAGATGATCTTCCAGAAAGAAGATCTTCCCTTCCTTTGTTCAGAAGACATATCATACAACCAAGAACAGACACAATTTTATCTTCCAATAATGGTTTACCTTCTGATGGAAAACCATATGAAACACTACATTCTCCGGTTACTGGATTACACAATGTTTTCATAAATGCATTATGAAGACGTTCAGCAGCTCTAAAGATTCTACAGTAAGCCTCAACTTCTGCTATATCTCCGGGAACTGGACCAATCCATGGCAACTGTGATATATTATTGGACTGATGACAGTTCATAAATTCAATAAAAGATGCAGTCAGTCTACAAGTTAGAGATATAATTAACGATTTTCAGAGAGACATACCACCAAAACCCTAGTAGTACTTGTATTAAAGTCAATATTAGCCTAAAATTATAAGCCTGTGCAGAGTAAATCTATATATAAAGAGTTTGAATAGTGACTTAATTAAGTAACTAATATGCAACCTTCAGAAGCATGAATGGTTGACATGAGGAAACCATACTAAGGAACTGAAACACAAGATACTACAATTATGTGTCCACTTAACATTCCCACAAGTTGGTTTAGAAGTCATTATTGAGCCAAAAACTGATACAAAAATGAGAAGTCTGAGACCTGATAGTGATAGACTCATGGCAGAAAGGAAAAAAAAAAAAAAAAAGTTATCCACTTGGAGAAATTCAGATATTGGTTAAACTTCTAGCAAATGTTTCAATACAATTATCTCCAGTAGCCAAGAACTGCGAAAAATGCAATTCAGAGACCAAAAGGAAGGAGGGTTTGAAGGAAAGTAAATTCTCATCAGATGGCCCATAACACCAGGAGAATAAAATTTTGGCTGGTAATATACAAAGATAGACCTAAAACGGAAGAAGTGTATAAGTTTCCAACTAAACTTGTATCAACTTATCATGAAAACTGCTGTGGAAAGATAATGGTAGAGTATAAATTTATACTACATGTGGTTGACATATTCGTGTACCCCTTAAACCTACCAAGTACCACCCATTCATTTCACAAAATTGGCTACACTTCACTTCAAACTTTACCACACAGGTCGTCCATATCTTTCTTACTTTATCTATCACATATGGTAACCAGTAGGTAACAAATATGTGGGGGAGATTGAGAACTAAAGAACAAAGAAAAAGATTTAAAAAATCAGAAATAAATTAAAATTGAGAATATTGGAGATACTTCAGGTGAGGACATGATGTAAGTGAGTAGAGGAACATCTGAACCAGAGTTGGCTTTTTCTCATAAATGCCTATTCGCTTGATTTGTAATACCTTACAATTTGTTATTTCCTATTCGTATTCAGACATTTACTCCTCAATAGATTTTTTCTCGTAATAGGTAGTACTATTGTATTAAATTTTCCATTTGTTTCGCAATTAGTTCATATGGTTCTGGTTCATAAATTCTTAAGCTTAGAACACTTGGATACCTTTATCTGATCAGTAAAAAATAAGGATTCTCTCATACATTAGCCTCTCATTTCCTTCGTTTATTGTAGAATCAGAAAAACCTCTTATGAATTCAATGATTCGTTTTATCAAACAATCGGCTACTAGGGAGAGATGTACCCAAGGTATAAGTGAAACGGTGTGATTTTGGAGGAGATGGAATAACCAAATCTTGTGTATAAATGAACAGAAGATCATTATGCTCCACAAACAACCAAATAGCCTAATTTACTTATCTAACTCCTTCTAAACAAAGAAGTAAATTAGGAGTGGAAACGTCAATTTTACAGAAACAAAATGACACGAGAATCCCCCACATCTTAGCCCAGCTGACCGTATTCATTTTATTGAAATTGTTAACTTTTAAAAATATACAAAATTAGCATATGTACCGAAAACTGAACAGTGATAAAAAAAAAATTCCTAGTCAGATTTTACCAAAACCGAATAGTAATAATCTTTCCTGGAGAGATTTTACTGGATCAAAATGACACACAACCCCTTGCATTTTAGCCTAGTAGATGGCCCTCAGACCTTAATAAAACGAGGTCAAGTCCGAGCAGACACAAATGTGTGTTTAAATAAATGCCACAACACAACTCAATCAATACCAATTTAACACATTTACAAAAAAAACTACTTCCTTGCTCCATCCTTATTCGTTTTTATCGAAATCAGTAACTTCAAACTATACAAAATCGACATATTTACCAACACGACCCGAAATCCGAAACGGCCTAGTAACTAATAACTAAACTTGAATAGTAATAACAATTCCCTTAAACCTGAGTTAAAATTAAAAAAAAAAAAAAACCGTAGTTGAAATTGAAAGTGAGAGAATCAAGAAAAACAACCTTTGAGTCCAACCCAACAGTAGCAGAGAAGTGATTAGTAAGCTGAGCACTGACAACTAACTCAAAACGACGTCGTTGAAATGATCGATTCTGTGTGTTCCAAAGCTTTTTACCAATCTTGAAATGAAGGGAGGGAGTTGTGTTGATTAAAAGCAAGTGGCATGACCAAGAACAACTTAATGCCATGCCACCATATCAAAAATTCAGGGACTATAAATAAATTAATTTATTAAATATTGTATGTAATTTGTATTTATTGTGAAAAGGGGAATGTTTGTGGATGATATCGATGAGTGAAGAGCAGAGAGCTGTGATGAGATTTTTATTTTCCAGGGGGGTTTGTTTTATTTTGTTGTGAGGGTGTTTGTCTGGATTATGTATACTAGCTTATTGTCCATTCCACTGGTTGTATTTAATCGTGTATTTTTTATAATTATAATAATATATTTAAAAATTTACTGGTTGTATTTAATCGTGTATTTTTTATAATTATAATAATATATTTAAAAATTTAGAATATTATAATATTTCGTGTAAAATCGTAAGAACATGAACTATATAAAAAAAATCATGTGTCGTTAATTTATTTTGACTCTATCTTTGAGTTCTAAAAATCAGATTTTGACGATTTTACAATCCACACTAAACTCACGAAAAATTCTTTAATTCATTGATGATTTAAAAAGTATTATTTAAGTAAAATTTTCTAGAAATTGGAAAGAAAAAACAGTTACGAATTTTGTATTAAGTAGTCTATTCAATTTAGGATACCTACTTAACTAATCTATTCAATTTAGAAGGCCTACTTAGTTTTGGTTTAGATTATTTAGATAAAATATTCTCTTATTTCAGATTCAATGGTTATCGTCTATTCAATTCAAGATCTAACGGTCCTTATTATATTAGTAGTACGGGACCAAATATTTGGATAAAATCCCTCTTATGCATATTATATTATACTAACTTATTGTCGGTGCAATGCACGGCTGAACATTGTAATATTTTTAAAAAGTTGAATAATACATTATAAGTAGATATTAAATATGTTAGTAATAAATTTTGAAGTTATAAATAATAAGTTTAAATATTTTAGTAGAGATAATCGAACCTAAAAATATTTATCGGGTTTCGTTTGATTTATTTCGATTCTATTTTAAGTTTTAGAAATCATATTTTGACAATTTTACAACCCACGCGAAACTCACGAAATATTTTTTAATTCAGTGATATTTAAAAAGTATTATTTACATAAAATTTTTGAAAAATTGAAGAGAAAAAACAGTTATGATTTTTTATTGTATGTATTCTACTCAATTTAGAATACATAATCTATTCAATTTAGGATACCTACAAACTAATCTATTCAATTTAGAACACCTACTTAGTTTTGGTTCAGATTATGAAAATAGAATATTCCCTTATTTTAATCTAACGGTTACCATCTATTTAATTCAAGATCTAATGGTCCATACTACATTGATAGTACATGACCAAATATTTGGATAAAATCCATTTTATGCATATTATATTATAAGGATATAATTATAAGGATATAACTAGCTTTATACCCCTAGCTTTATACCCCAGCGATGCACCGGATAATTTATAAATATATTTTACATAAGTTTATTTATATTATTTATTTTTAATGTTAATATTTTTTTCTCAAAAGTACTATATTTATTATTTTAATCTTAAAATTTAATTTTATCTATTTTTATTGGTAATAATGCATAGTTAATTTATGATTGAGATGGTAATGTATTGATGGAATATGAACATCTATGCTCTACACAAATTTTTATTTATTTATTCACATTTGTTTACTTTTTTAGCACAACACAAAGTAATAGTTAAAATTTTCTTTTGTCATTTTCTAAAATTATATATTTTTTAAACCATATTTATGTGGTGATTCACTTTCTTCTAAATTATAAATATATATATATATATATATATATATATATATTAGTATTTTATTTTTGTCGAATTATTAAATTATATATTATTACCATTATTTTTCCACAACAAAATTCGTGCATAAATTATAAAATAATATTTACAAATCCCATTAATTTATTGTAATTATTATTGATTTTTTTGCATAATTTTTCATATTTTTTATTTTTAAAATCATTAAATGTTATAATTTCTATTTTCCACTCTAAGATTAAACTTGATAATATGTATTTATTATTGTTTACGTTTCGTATTTCAATTTATGTTGTGTTTTTAAAATTTTATTTTCCTTTATTATATTTTTAAAATCGTAAACTTTGTTGGTGGTTATATTTTTATTCCTTTATTAATTATTTTAAATTTGAATATGGTAAATTTTGGTATTATATATTATTTTGTAATATTATTCAGTTTATTTTATTATAACTATTTATATTTTAATATCTTATATTTCAATTTTTATATTTATTATTATAATTATTTATATTTTAATATATTATTTTTCAATTTTTATATTTTGTATTTGTTTTTTATATTTTTTAATTAAACTAATGTGTTGACATGTTATTAGATTTTAATTTACTTTATTTATTACATACAACTATATTTTATAGATACTTGCATATTATAAAAATATTAGAAATGATTAAAAGATTTTTACTGTTCCATTTACTACTACATGTGTTTACATGCCAGTTACTCCCTCCGTCCCATTGAGAAGTCTACGTGCACTGTTTGCACGCATTTCGAGGCTCCTATAAAGCGTAATTTTATAATTTTTTTTTGAAATTTTTTTTTTTTGAATAAAAGTTTAAACATTAAACTTTTATTCAGAAAAAAAAAATTTAAAAAAAATAAGAAACTATACTTTAAATGAGCCTTAAAAAGCGTGCCAAAAAGTAACGTAGAGAATTTAATGGGACAGAGGGAGTATTACTATATGTGTACTATATGTGTTTATAGGCATTAGGTGTTGGGTATAAGCTGTGCTCATATTTTATTATATTATATTAACATTTTTAAAAATGTTTTTAAAATGTCTATATTAGCCCTGACGATGAAACCATACCACGTTAATAGTCTTACACCAATTATATATAGGATATAACTAGCTTAGGTTTCCTTTATTGATAATTATAATAATATATTTAAAAATTAAGTACATTTTAATATTCCATGTAAAATTGTAAAAACGTGAACTTTATAAAAGAATCATGTGTCGTTTAATTTATTTTGACTCTTTTTTTGAGTTCTAGAAATCAGATTTTGATGATTTTACAACCCACACGAATCTCACGAAATATTCTTTAATTAGCGATGATTTAAAAAATATTTCTAGAAACTGAAGATGAAAAACAGTTAAGTATTTTGTATTAAGTAGTCTATTCAATTTAGAATACCTACTTAACTAATCTATTCAATTTAGAAGACCTACTTAGTTTTGGTTTAGATTATGAAGATAAAATATTCTTTAATTTCAGATCCAACGGTTATCATCTATTTAATTCAAGATCTAACGGTCCTTATTACATTGGTAGTACAGGACCAAATATTTGGATAAGATCCCTCTAATACATATTATTTTATACTAGTTTCTTACCTGTGCAATGCACGGGTTGTATGGTTCATTTATTCGTGTATTTTTTTTATAATTATAATAATATATTTAAAAATTCAGAACATAATATTTCATAAAAATCGTAAAAACATGAACTATATAAAAGAATCAAGTGAATATCGATATTTAACTGAGAACATAATATTAAATAATAAATCAAGACATTTTTTATTTTAATATTTTAATCATAATTAGTATATAAACCAATTACCTTTTTCAACTGAAACATGTTACAATTTTTTATTTTTTCCAACTAAAACATTTCATTTTCCAAAAATATTAGATACAATTCTATTTAATATAGTAAAATAAATATAATAAGTAACCAATTGAATTTTTCAGATAAAAACTTTACATTTCATATTTTAAATGCAAATTTGCTATTTTTCTAAAATAACACGGGAATTTATATTTAATTTTAGATTAAATTAAATTTATTTAAAAGACACAGGTATTTATTAAATTTATATCTAATTTCAGTTTAAATTAAATTTATAAGTAATATCATATTAAAAAAAAATCCGTGCATCGCACGGGTTTAATTAGTAATAATAGCTTATTGCCCGTGCAATGCATGGTTGTACAGTTTTTTTTATTGGTGTATTTTTTATATTTATAATAATACATTTAAAAATTCAGAACATTATAATATTTCATGAAAATCATAAAAGCACGAACTATATAAAAGAATCATGTGAGATCAATAGTTTAGCTGAAAACATAGTATTAAATAATAAATCAAGACACGATTAAGAATTTCTTTTCGACTTCATTAAAATTTCATACATTAAACGTACTTTTTGAGAGATTAGTCTCAAAATTCTCCCCAAATTCTTGATCAAAGTGTTTGTTGATATAATTGAAGCTATTAAATAAAATATTAAATTTTATAAAATGTACTTAAATCTACTGATATAAATATTATATATTAATTTATCATTGAAAGTTGAATAATACATTATGAGTATTAAATATTAAATATGTTATTAATAAATTTTGAAGTTATAAATACTAAATTTAAATATGTTAGTAGAGAGAAACGAACATAAAAAAAATCGGATTTCATTTGATTTGTTTTGACTCTATCTTTGAATTCTAAAAATCAGATTTTGATGATTTCACAATCCACGCGAAGCTCACGAAATATTCTTTTATACAGTGATGATTTAAAAAGTATTATTTACATAAATTTTTCTAGAAATTGAAGAGAAAAAACAGTTACGAATTTTGTATTAAGTAATATATTCAAATTAAGAAACCTACTTAATTTAAAAGATCTATTTAGTTTTGGTTTAGATTATGAAAATAGAATATTTCTCTATTTTAGATCCAACGGCTATTATCTATTTAATTCAAGATTCAACGGTCCATATTACATTGGTAGTACATGATCAAATTTTTGAATAAAATCCCTCTTATGCATATTATATAACACTAGCTTATTGCTCGTGCAATGCACGGGTTGTACCCCTGTATTCGTGAATTTTTTTGATAATTATAATAATATATTCAAAAATTCAAAACATTGCAATATTTTATAGAGAATAGTAAGAACATGAACTATATAAAAGAATCATGTGAAAATCGATAGATTTTGACGATTTTACAACCCACACAAATCTCACGAAATATTCTTTAATTCGGTGATGATTTAAAAAGTATTATTTATGTAAAATTTTAAAAAAACTGAAGAGAAAAAACAGTTACGAATTTTCTATTAAGTACTCTATTTAATTTAGGATAACTACTTAACTAACCTATTCAAGTTAGAAGACCTACTTAGTTTTGGTTTAGATTCTGAAAATAGAGTATTCCCTTATTTTAGATCCAACAGCTATCTCTATTAAGTACTCTATTTAATTTAGGATAACTACTTAACTAACCTATTCAATTTAAAAGACCTATTTAGTTTTGGTTTAGATTCTGAAAATAGAATATTCCTTTATTTTAGATCCAATGGCTATCATATATTTAATTCAAGATCTAACGGTCCTTATTACATTGGTAGTACAAGGACCAAATATTTGGATAAGATCCCTCTTATGCATATCAATATATATATATATATATATATATATATATATAAAGGAGAATACGCGGGAGGTTAGGTGGCGCTCTAAGATCGTTCGAATCTATTTTTCTAATTTTCTTATAGTTTTAGAATTTTAAATACTAATAAATAGAAAAATAATCTTTAACATATTAGAAGTAGAATAGGTGTTCAAAATTATATAGAAAAATAATTCTAAT
>PHNY01300298.1:7674-18152 GCA_003724115.2 Anethum foeniculum
TTTCCTTATATCCAAAAAATGCCTTTCAGCAACTTGAGGCTGCAGAAGCATTAATTGTAAGAAAAGATGCCAAGGCGATACATTAGGGGAAGATTATATTGCTACTCACTGCTTCCTCATGCTTCACAATCTCAAACTTTGGCTTGTACGTTAGATCAACAATTTGATCCCAGAGAAAAGGCATTGAGCCTCGAACCTGCGAAAAGACATCCAATAAAGTCATCATAAAATATAATCAAATCATTATCACGAGAATAATACAACATAAATACAAAATATTACAATTACATCGAGTAATTAGATTACAATGAACGAAATACAATTTACGCACCATGGGTTTATAACATCTGTTCTCTAGGATAATACATGGATTCAAGTGACAATTTTTTGCTTAAAGGTTCCTCCTTAAATGTTAATATGTCATACCCAAAAGTCATTTCTGTAACAACAACGTACTCCAGACTTTAATATAGTAACTGACATACAGCTACACATAAAAAATTTGATTATTGTATGACTTTGTAGTTAATTAAAGAGAGAAATGTCAGATAACTAGGAAATGCGTTAGATAGATATTTTTTGAGAAAAGTACATACATAAATCTTGATTAAAAAAAGATAAAAGTATCTCCATTTACTTAAATTTGCAAGCCTAAGTTCCTCAATGTTAGGACAAAATCACGAGAATAAGAGTTTAGTTATTGCAATCTAACGATTACCAGGACCAACATAAAAAATATTACACACGAGAGTTACTATCTATAGCAATCTCGGATCTTGGTTTCTTACCCCTAATGATTGTTCTGAAATTCTAATGGTCATCGTTCATAAATTTAACACTTTCATAAGAATTTGCATCCAATTTAGCATGATCATTTTTAACGAATAATATATAGGGCTCTGAGATATTGAATGGAAGAAAAATATAGTGGTGTTACCTGCACAAAAGATGCCCTATATCCATGCAACTTAATGATTTGCTCTGACTCGACATAATTAGCAACGTACCCATCAGAATCCGCCCCTCTTCTCCACATTCGAGTCCCTTCACAAGTAAATATAACATGACCAAGCGAGAAAGAATGACCGACATAATAAGGACAAGGCCGTGTACATTATGAACTTGATGCAGGATATTTCTATAGTAGGAATAAATTTTTCTTTTTCATAATTACTTTAATCCTTCTAAACTTAGTAAATGAATTTAAAAGATACAAAATAGTCATAGATATTATTATATAAAGAAATCCACCTAACTAAAAGACAGTATGAGACCTCGTCAAATGACATGTAGCGGAAACTATTAGACGACGATCAAAATAGTAGCATAACTATTATTTAGATAAATTAAAATAAGTGAATATAAAGATTAAATGAAGTACAGTCAACTTGAAAGATTACAAGAAAATAACTGTTTTAATAGCACACAAACATAAATTAGCGGATTGTAATATCTAAGTTTACTATCAAATAAAAAGAAAAAGCCTCTTAAAACAAGACAAACCATGGTCTTATGACCATATAGAAGGTAAATGATACTCCCATCTAAATATACGTTAAGTAATCTTTTAGTAATCCTCTTACTAAAATTATCCTAACAGCCTCCATATATCTCGTCTAAATATGGGCTGATTTTAGTTGTATATTTAACAAGAGGAATTCTTGAAGCATTGAGAAGTATTTTCACTAACCACTTTTCTTTATATAGCCCTTCCTGTAGGTGGTGCCAGTTTTTCCCCTATTATCTACGTAATTATCCTACATATTTAGCAGAAGAACACATATGAATTTTACAAATGGAATCTTCAGTGTTATAAGAAATTGTTTCCATTTTGTTCGAGATACAATTAGTTGCCTAATATGAAAAAAGGTACCAAAACTTAATATGAAAATAAATATTTATGAATTAGGATCCCATATTGTTTTAGACAAATAAATATCGAATTACTAGCCCGAGATCTACTATATAAAACCTAATTGGCAATTCGAATGCATAGTTAACTTTATTTACAGGCAATGCCGATATGGACATTCTTGTGATAACAAGGACCAAAAGACCTAATATGTCATGTACTGTAAACTTAATTCTTCACCAGAAAGACGGATCAGGGTTCCCGTGCTCCTCAAAGAGAAAGGCCCAGGTCACATAGAAAATTACATATCAAGATCTCATAAATATTTTGTACTTTAACCAAAATACATAATGATAATAAAATTTCAACTTGAACAAATATAATTGACATGACTAGATAGAAAAATAATTTATTTAACAAAAAACTACATAGATAAGGAAAAATAAAGTAATACCAGATCTTCGAGTACACCTCCTAGCAATGAGGGTAACATCAATAATATCTTTCCCGATTGCTGCTTGAAAGCTTTGAAAACCTGATTACTTGTTAAGGCATAATTTTGATGAAATTTAGGACTCTATCAGTCAATACTAAGGTTGGATTTGCTTGTAAAACATAATGGAGATAATAATGACGCATATTTACAAAAATTAGGATACTCCCTTGGACTACAGGAAGCAAAAATGGATCAAGCTGCAAAACCAAGATAACATAATCAATATGCAAAGTAAATTATGAAAAAATGACAATACAAAATGAATATGACGTGCTAGCAAACAGACCTTATTATCTATGAGCACTTCTAACATATAGTTGTTCCACAGAAATCGAGGCTCTGCCTGAGGCAAAAAACATTTCAATTTTATTCATAATTCATATATCTCAAATTAGCTTTTTAAAGAGGACCAACTAAAAAAATATAAAATATATACATTTATATTTCTTTGAACTACTTGTGAGATTTCTCAGTAGTTACTAATAAATGAAAAGCAGAGAGTACCTGTCTCCATAGAGGAAGAACTTTGGTATCGTTCCCTAACTCATGCAACCGTTGTGAACTGCAAGATACAAAAAGGCATCAAAAAGAGATAGATTTAGTGTCATCATTTAATTTAATCAATTATACCATAAAAAGTAATTTACAATTAGACATAAAAGCATAATTATAAGATTTTGAACTTTAGAAATGGGGAAAAACAAGGAAAATATAATTGATACATGATGGAACCATTCCTCAAGGACACAATGTCCATTAAGTAATAACTACTAACTAATGGGGCTCAACTGGTTTAGGTGGAAAGCTTTAACCATCACTTGATAAATGTTGGTCTGTGAACAGTGTTTCACATATCTTTATCAGACCATTTTCTAAACTAACAAAGAGTCTTTCTTTTGGAAAAGTAATTTTATAGACGTATCCTAAAAAAATCACCCAAACCCAAAAGAAAATATAGTTGGAAAAATAGAAAGAGCAATTAAAAGGACAACATTCTGCCCTCATGATGACCATACCCAAGAATTTCAATGTATAGTATCACATTAAAAATGGAGGTACACAAAAAGGTAAGTTAATGCCAAATAAACTCTGAAAAGAAAGGTTAAGACATTGGATCTTTGGCCAATAGGATATCAAATTTTAGGATAGAATAATAAAGACAACAAAATGAAAGATGTGAATCACTTAACATTTCAACCACCTTAAGGCCAAACAATTTACCGCCAATTGCACAAATGAAGTTTATTACAATTTATAATTAAATGTCATAAGAATATTTTCTTACTTTACATATATTCCTAATGATGCCTTGAAATATAATAAATGTTCAATTTTTACTGACTAAATATTAAAGATTACGTTCTATTTAAATTATAATACATTTGCATTAAATATCATTTACTATTGTCATATGGAAACAATTAAGTGTGCCATGAAGAAGTTTAAAAAGCTTTTCTAATTAAACTGAAGTTTGAGTGTCCTGCTAAGAAGTATTAAAATGAAAAGCCAGGTGCGTGAATATACACACAGACACACACACACGCACACACACAAAGAGATAGATAGATTTAGAAAAGGGGGATTATGTGTGTGTGTATGTGTGTGACTCTGATTTATGAGCTCCAAATTAGTCTTAAACAATTTTACAATGATTCAGATACAAACCCACCGTGTGTAATCCTATAAGCATAATTGTACTGCTATCTGAAACTGTATGATACAATAATACATCTTAAATGCCCTTGAATAAATAACATCATCAACTAGAAATAACCAGCAGTCAAGGAACCATCTAAAATAGTGTAAAGTAACCTTTTATTTAAAATGAAGTTGTTAGACAAAATTAAACATTAAGTAAATAAGAATCACCTCAAGGTTATGTTGACATCATACGAAAAATACAGACCATGAGTCTTCTCTGCGACATTTAATAGGGCTAAAAACTCAGTTTCCATCTTTTTCTGTGAAACAAGTGTAAATATAGCATAAGAGTGTATCTAACAAAGATGTACACATATGTAATTATCTTAAACGGCTCTTTAAAAGTAAAAGTATATTATTACTACTAGAAAAGTTTTACCTGTTCTGTAGGGGTATTCTTGAGAGAATGGTCACACGAAAATATTCTCAGAGAAGTAACTTTATAAAAAGGATGCCCTAAGTAAGATCCAACGCACTCGCATTCCGTAATAACTATCAAATATGAACCTACAATAGCAGTAAAGTGCGGCCAACATCAATGTTAATACAAAATGGAATAGCAAAATAAAAGGGGGGGTGTTTGATGAAAATTATAGAAAGTGATATTTAATAGAACTACATATGAAAATCTATTTAGTAATTCTGTAACAATATCTTAAATAAGATCTAAATAAAGATCAAATTCAAAGTAATAAAAATGTTTGTGAAAAAATTAGTTTTGTATGTTATACGCTTTTCAAATCTTTTTTTCTTTAACGTTCTGTTTAAAAAAAATAGTTATTTACACAATAGTTTTATGGACGGAACACGACTTGTTTCTATTTTTGTTTTGACACTGAAAATAAGGTTTAGAATAGATATTGAGTGCTCCTAGAAATGTAGGCAATTTAACTAATGTTAAACTCACTGGTTTTTAGATGACACAAGGTTTCATGTGCTTAACTTATACAATGGAAACTCTACTTCAAATATACACAGTACATCAAATGTAGATGAAGAGACGCATGTCAAAAAAGCTTTGTAACGTGATCCATAATTTCATGATGCGTTTGCTCAATATGTATTGAGTTTACAACTTTAACTTTTAATCCAGTTAATGTCAGTATTTTAAGTTAGCATCAAGACGAATCATTTTTTCAGACTTCAGTATTGATATATGATCACAGCTTCATGTCCCAGTGATGTAGGACAGATTAGGGAAAAAGGTTAAAACAAGGGGATAAGGCATAAAATCAGTAAGAAAGACACAAAATTCACAGATTTTGTTCATATAATTCATCTCTACTCAATAATGAAGATTACAATTGTTTGTATAATAAATCAAACAAATCCTTTTATTATTCTCTAACATAATCTAGAAGTATTCCTACTAATATGTAAAATTTATGAATTCAAAATAAATTATAATTGTAGCTACTCCCAACTAATAATATAATATAAAACTAATAATATTTTTTTTGTTCCGCAATTCTCCTCTCCTTTGAGAAACACTCATCCAGGAGTTTTATAATATTTGAGAATCAAAGAACAAAGAGATGACTTGTTATAGCACTTGAAGACATCAGATTCTAATGCAATAAGTAAGATCTTTGAAAATAACATATGCATAATAAGATTTTTTGATGTGCTAGTCGTTCCAATATGTTGTCATTTCCTAAAAAAAATCAATATGCTTCAACGTAAAAATGTTTCTGGGTTCTTCACTTTTAGTAGCCTCTTCTACAACTTCTTTTTTAATGTTATCATACTGAAATTTGGGAACCTCAACAACTAAATTGTCATCATCAATCAAAACTCAATCACTATTCGCTTTACTATCTAGATGTTGTCTACTAGGCTCTCTTTAAACTTTTTTGCCATGAAATTCAGCAATTTTAAGTTTTACAGTCCTTTCACCTTTAGGCCGGTGTTGAGGTGGGGATGGAGCTAGGTCTTACTAGTGGAGGCGGAGGATTATGTGGTACACCAAAGTTTTCCAAAATTACTTGAAGTGTTGATTGCATATCTTTATTTGCCAACTGAAATCATCAAATTTATTCTCCAAATTTTGTAACCTTATATTGTTTTGCTAGATACACCTATCACAACGGTTGTTTACTTCGCTAGCATTAACTATTATGTCAAAATAAGGGCTAAATTACAACACAATTCAGGGGTTGCTTTGTAAGTTCTGGAAAATTTAAGGTTGTCTTGTAACTTTCAGGAAGTTGAGGGACAGTTTTGGAACATTCTAGAAGGGCAAGTAAAGATGTGTATATTTATGAAAGGGCAGGGACTGTTTTGTGATTTTCTGGAAAGCACGAGGTACCTAACTATAATTCTTATGAATTATCATATTCGTATATATGTAATATAGATACACATGACCAACATTAATGGTTTATAGGTCAAGTGGCTGGTGGTGGATAGCAACTGACAGCTAGATGGTGGTTTCTTGGCTGTTGTTGGTTTGTTAGAGTAGGGTTAAAAGCATGAAATAAAAAAGATATCAATTGTTTATACAAGTAAATTTGAACATTCAAATCATATAATTCATCTCTAATCAATAATGAATTCACAATTGTTTATATAATAAATCCTTTAATCATCAAGTAAGAATCTTTTTAATAAAATAAACAAATCATTTTCTTATTTTTTACGATATCCTAGAATATTCTACTAATATATATATAATAATATATAACTTTAAATAAATTACAATTATATTTATCCATAACTAATAATATAAAAAAATACAAACTAATATTAATATTATTCATTCTGCAGTGAAAAGACTAAAGTTCTTTTCTATAGGGTCTACAAACCCCAATTATATATAAGATAAAGGAGAAGATATTACTAGTTTAAAATAGACATATACCCAATTTTTTGGGTTGTGAGCTATATCTCCTCCTGAGAGTTTGCTATATCTTGGTATGTTTTCAGTTGTTTTTCGTTGTTTTTCAGTTTGTACAATGAAATATCTGAATACTAGACTTCATATAGATTTAACTGTCTGAATGTCAATTGTGATGCTACTGTTATTAGGAAAAAATCGAAAGTTGGTGTAGGTTAGGTTGCTCGGAAGACCATCAAATTCATTTTTAGTTTCAAGAATATTTGTATTCAGTATGTTAAGTGATCTAGAAACAAAACGGCTAATTGTTTAGCTCGTTTATTTGTTTTTCAACCTGGTTGCATAGTTGGTTGGGGATTTGTCTGGGCTAGAGTCCCTTTCAACTTAATAAAATTTGCTTTAAATTTGTCAAAAAATAAATAAATAGACATTATACACGGACCATATGATCAAACATTTGCTACTAGCAACAACAGCCTAAACTCAGATGTACAGATGAGATAAGTACTAATGTTAAAGTTAAAGCTTGTATATCAGTTATTCTAAAATCCAACACAGGTAACACGGTACTTGTACACCGACTATTTAATCCAATACGTCTAGCTAGAAACTAGGTCTAAACAAAGATCCATAGAAGACGCTACACTTGAGGCACCATTACTAATTGAAATTGTTCATGATATACCCCGTACAGTTAACCAAGGCACAAATCCAGATCCACCCAAAGAGTTATAAATAGGTACCAGAGGTACCATATGTAATGCCTTAACAGGTTTCACAGAATTGGACTAGATTATTAAAAATCACCCACCTATTAAGCTTACCTTCCTTTTTCTTTCTTCTTAGATGTATTTGATGATAGTCAGTATTTAATTATCAGAAGTTATCTCAGAATGATCATCAGTATTTATCATCCATCAGAGTTTGAAAGAAGATGAGATCATCAGTTTTTGTCATCAGCATTTAGTCATCAGTATTCGACTGTCAGAGTCTGATCAAGCTACAAATTTGGAGATGATTGATTCTACTACTTGAGATAAAGATTTGCAGGGATTTGTTGGTTCATGATTCAACGAAACTGGAGCTGTCAATTACAAGATACTTTGTCATTTGATTTATGTTTATATATCATATCTTTGTAATTGATAGTGTAGTTGTGTATTATATAAACACAGATTAGGTTTACACTATAGGTGTCGATTATTGCTTAATCATTTTTGTGTAACTTAGCAGCTCTCAAGAATACTAGAATACTCTTACATTGTTTGAGAGAGCACTTGTATTTTGTTACATTTTTTATTCATCAATAGAAAAACTGTTCATCAATTACTTTGTGTTTCGAATTGATTGTTACATACGGTGTTCAACCCCCTCTACAGTGTATTTGAGACCTGACATTTCTTTTCATATCTATAGTATATATAATTGTGAGACCTGATTATGATTATGACGTCATAAATGTGAACAGTTACCATCCTAAGTGAAATGTCCGGTCTTAAAAATCACATACGTCATAAGTCTGAACATTTACAACCGTAACTGAAATGTCCCGTCTTAAAATCACATATCTCAATAGTGAAATTTTACGTCTTAAAAAACTTATATCTAAACCTATATCTAAAGAAACTCATATATCAATGTCTAAAAATTTTAACCTAACATTACAAATATGTACAACCTACAACTATTTAACAGATATAATTTTTTTATACACATGAGGCTACAACTAAAAAACACACGTGTCACTAAACTATAGATACATATGAACATTTGTACAGACATGTCTACAACTACAACTATTGACATAAACAACATGCTATAAAAATTTAAGTCAAATTATATATTTACTTTTATAACAACAAGCCGATAGCTATTTAATAACATCTAAAAGTTTTAACATATGGTTAACAAACACATGGACCAAGCTATTTACCATGTGATTTATCTATTTTTAAATTATGGTTTACAAACACATGTACCAAACTATTTAACATGAAAATTATCTATCATTTAAAAATAAATTTCATCAAAATTTTTACCCATACATGAGTCCATGCAAACTTTAATAAATGCAAGGCCGGTAACTATTTAAAAAATAAATTTTTACACCTTAAAATTTACTATTCAACAAATATACACCTTTTAGATTAATAATATTATATACTCCCTTCGTCCCATTTATATTGGTCACCCTAATATTGGCACGCATTTTAAGTTGTAAATAAAATATAGCTCCTTAATTTTATTTTGAAAATTTCTTTTTCTAAATAAAATTTTAATGTTTGAATTTTTATTCAAGAAAAAAAAATTTTAAAAAAAATTACGGAGCTATGTTTAATTTGTACCTTAAAATACGTGCCAATATTAGGGTGGCCAATATAATTGGGACGGTGGGAATAGAAAATATAATAAACAAGTTCTCTTAAGATAATTAAATTTGTTACAAAAAAATAATAATAGTATATTATTATATAAAGTGCACACCTTTGAAATAAATAATATGACATATAAAATAATATATAACTTTAAATTTTCCTAAGATAATTATAGACAGTTATAAAACCAAAAGTAATAGTATAGTATTGTTATAAAGTGTAATAATTAATTATTTTACTTTAACCAAACACAAAAAATAAATAAAGAACAACTTACTTACATGAACAACTAAAATTAATATATTGACGTTTTGTGATAAATAATAAATTAAATTATAATTTTTATATGAATAGATTTTTTAACATATTTACTAATCAAAATAAATAGATCAATATTATAGTAAATTCTGAAATAAATTATAAATTTTAAAATTTAAGACATGACATTTAACTTTAAATAACTATCTTACACTTAATTATTTTACTCAAATAAAATCTTAAATTAAAATTAAGCTATTTAATTTTTGTTTTTACTAATATAAATTATAATTTTATATTTAATCTAACCTAAAAAACAAAATCTAACAGACACGTATATAAATCTACAACTTAAACACTTAGGTAAAAATTTTAAATTTACTTAAGGTGTTGTACATAAGCACACATTATGTGTCTATGAGTGTGTTTAGGTTAAAAGTTTTATCTGTTACAATCACGTATATAACTTTTCTACACATCTATAACTAAAACACTCTAAGTAAAAATTTAATTTCCAGATGAAAATTTTAACTTAACATGCTATAAAAATTTAAACCTGTAACTATTTTTGTAACGAACTATTTAATATGAAAATTTTAATATATAATTCACAAATACATGATTATTTAATATGTAATTATTTATCATGTAAAACAACATGCACCAATAAATATTTAACAAATCATGCAAGCCTATAACTATTTAACAAATAAAACTTTACACATTCAAATTTTAATTTAAAACATACCCCTTTTAAATTTATAATACAATATAAAAAAATATATTAAACAAATTCACTTAAGATAATTGTAAATTGCAAAAAAAAGAAAGAAAATATATTATTGTTATAAAACACACATCTTTAAATTTTTTGATAAGTATACAAAAAAATATAACATACAAATTTATTTAAGATAATTATAGATTATTACCAACGAAAAGTAATAGTGAGTGTATATA
>PHNY01300300.1:7827-23492 GCA_003724115.2 Anethum foeniculum
TTTCGAAAAGCAAAATGAACAGGGACGGAGGAAGTAAATGGTTGGGAGAAGTTGTGCTTTGGTAACAGTTTTCAGAAATGTGATGGGCACAGAAAGCAATGTGAGAGAGGCTATTTAAGACCGAGGTGAAACAAAATAATACTCCTACTAAGATTACAGAAATCTACGCATATTTAATTTTGATTTTAATGGATATTGAAATAGCTCATATTTTTTGATTTCAAAATCTAAAGATATTTATTTTCAAAATCTAAAGATATTTATTTTAAATTAAAATTTAAAGAATCTGGAAATATTGAGCAAGATTAGTGTATTCAAAAGAATTCTTAAAGCTTTTGTCATATAATTAGGACCCAGTTTTTAATTTGTGCGCTTATGGAAAAATTTTTGGGATAATTTTTGAAATCTTCTAATACTTTTCTTTAAATTATTTTTTAAAATTTGATGATATCTCGTCCGTATTGTTTTAAAAGATGGGTGGGTATATTTAATTTAGATAATCAAAGTATTCGGTCAAGATTTCTAAAAAAGTTAGAAATATTTATTCTAGTTACTATTTTAATAATTTATGACATTCAAATGATCTTAGAGTCGTTTAAATAAAACTTTAATCATATGTTTGCACTTGTACTCCCTCCGTCCCTTTTTAGTTGTCACATTTGACTTTTCAGTGGTCAAATTGATCAACTTTTGACCAAAGATTAAAATTTATCCGTTTATTATCTCTAAAAACTGAAAATCATATATTAAAATAGATTAAATATAGTTTGTAATGATATAATTTTTTAAAACATTTTCAATCATAAAATATATGTAAATATCAGCTAAAGTTTGGTCAATGGTCATCAAAACTGCACAAAAAGAGACGGAGGGAGTATTATGATATATTTTCATTATCAAAATTAAATTTTGTATATTACTCTTGCCCCGTGTGTGCCAACTAGTGATCATGTAGCTAGCTGTGTGCTGACTCAGCTCTAATAGAATTTCCCTCCAAAAGTTAGTTACAGTATTTTGTAGAATTAGTCAGTTAGATATATGATCAGTTGTGTAAGACATAGATGGTAGTTACATTCAATATACCTCTCTTTTACTCTCTCGAAGTAAGATAGCATAACACTGACTCAAGAAACGAAGAGGCTGCATTATCAAAATCTGGCCTCTAACAGCAGTGAAGTGTATCATTTCACATAAAATAATTGAGTTAGTTGAATACTCTGATCTTGCTCATTCAATTTAACATTGATAGCACATGTACATTTATTACATGTACATCTCAGCTTGATATTGAAACATTCAAGTTCATCATGAAATGTACGAAATTAGTTAAATAAGCAGAAATTGACATTGAACCTTGACAAAGGTGTGCAACTTCTTTCCTTAAATTCAACAGTTTTGGAACATTGCTTTGAGCAAATCGAACCTCTAGATCTAGCCAAATATCACGAGCAGAAGAGTATCGTACTCTTTCTTATCATACGGTCTTCTATGAATACCCTCAACATCTTTCCTGAACCAATCTTCAAGTTTACTGCACTCTCCTACGTACAGGACATCAGCATCCTCCATAATCTTTACAAAATTACAAAAACATAACAATCATGGTTAAGAAAAATTCCATCCATACCAAAAGAACTAGAATCACTACCATTACTAAACTTGAATAAATTTATACCGAAGGATCGATTACATTTGAATATGTACAGATTCACTGCAATGTGGATCCCTATCCAGCACCTCTACTCAGTGCCAAAACATGTTTCAATTTCAGCATCTTCCATATCAAATTCCTTCTCACTATAATTCTCAGCAGGATACCACTAGACCTATTAGAATCGTCATAATCTTGGTCATCCTGAATTTCTACTTTACAACTAAATATTGTTTTTCCAGCATCACTTTCGTGATCACCCGGTGATTGTATTGTACCACTACTACTCGTCGTTTTAGCAATCTTCCTTCGATTAATTTGTGCTTTGATTATATTACTACTCTTTTATTTAGCGCCATTGCTATCATTCTTCTGCTTTTTTGCTTGATCACTCTTCCGTTTTTTCATTAAACTTCTTTCACTACTCGAACCAACTTCTCTGCTGTGGCCACTATGGTCTCGATCACAATCTCGAAAATATACTTCCATAAATTTATATTTAGTTTTGAAAATAGACATTTAAAAAATTCCTAATAGCGCCAACCTTTTCCTGTGAGGTTTCAAAAATTCACATCTTATGAGGTAAAGGCATAAGTCTCCTGACATAAAAAATGATAACAAATAAAGATGCCAACTTCCGGTCGCACCAACATTTCTGATTATCAAATTTGGTTAGAAATGATCTTTTACTCGGTCGGAAATAAGGGTCCAAACCGAACACAATCGTTTTATAACCGATCACCGTTGATTATAATATTATTTATGACCGATTTCAATAGTCGGTTATTTAGTTCGGTTATAAACTATCTTTTCTGGCCATTTTCTTAGGGCTGTAATTCTGGCTGAGCGAGTCGAATTTCGAGTCGGACATAATTCGAGCCAATGTTAATCGAGTTGAGTCGAGCTAGCTCGTTTAACTAATCGAGCCTAAACTTCAGTCCGAACTCGACTTTTAACGAGTTGGACGAGCCGGCTCATTTAATTTTACACTTAATCGAGTCTAAATATCTACCCGAACTCGGAACTTGGCTCGTTTAATTTCAGGAGTCGAGTCGAGCCGTCTCGTTTAATTAAACAAGTCGGAACATCTGCCTGAACTCGGCTCGTTTAATTAAACGAGCCGAGTTGAACCCAGTTAAACGAGTTCGAGCCGGGGGAACTCGTGAGCCGTCCGACACACTATATTCTCTATTAGTAGAAAATGAGTCGGTCAGAAATGTACGTTCTTCTTTTATTGGAGGTTAAATGTTCACATTGATGGTGAAGGTATGAGTAAACCAATACTTGATACCACAATTCTCGAACGATTTTAAATCTATATTCCTAAATTAACAACACATTACATTAACTACTACTAAAATTCCATATTCTTAAATTTCAAGAAGTGTTTCTTTCACCAGACACTATGTCCCTTTACTAGTAAAGAAAAGGTTGGTTTACAAGAATCGAAATGTGCTCTAGCATATAATGGATAGCAAAATGACATGTTGCTGCCACCGTGCTACGTCTTATTCTGAGTTGTTTTAGATAGTAAACAAACACTCTAACTACAACTCGGGCCTTGTCTAATCAATCACAACCTCTACATGCCTTGAGATAGTAAACTGATTAGAGATGAAGAGCCTATTCTGTTCTTGGGACGATTGCCAAACATGATTCATCTAACCATGGTTTGAATATTCCATCACTCGCTATATTCTGATATAAATCAAAGAAAGAAAATGAGTTAGTTTCCCAATATGTAGCAAGAAATGTAACTACACATGGCCAACAAAGGGTTGGTGCAGTGGCTGAGCTCTTGTCCCCTTTGCGGGAGGTCAAGAGTTCGACTTCTGGCGTGTGCGTGAGTAATCAATTAGCAAAAAAAGAAAGAAAGAAATGTAACTACACTGTAAAATATCATACCATAGTATTTTCAATGCCTAACACTATCCTGGATCATAGATACACTGCAGTGAATATGCCACATAAACATAAGAGTTGATAAACTTAACTTGACCTTGCACTGTTATGGAAATGCCAGGCTACTTTATCAGCTTGTTTTTCCTTTCATTTAGCAATTATTTGAAATGTGAACTACAAAGCAGCTTGTATACGATAACCAATATGTCGACTTGAACTGGGGTATCTCTAACTTTACAATGACAACTTTTTTGCAAGTAAATCAATTTCCGCCATATGATAGAAAAGGAGAAGGCAAAAGAAAATACGAATAAGTCCGATTACCTTGAAGCAGCAACAGCCATTTAATCGCGTAAAAAATCAAATAATTACATAATAACTTATTCATCCTCTAATTTAACAGTCTCCATTATTTACTTCCAAAGTACATACATTGTGATAAAATAGAGACTTAATATGACAAGAAAAAGCAACTCAATCCATTATACGGCAACAACAATTACTTCTCCTTGGATTACAAAAATCTAAAGAAATGTGTATTGTGTGGTAGAATCTTTCTGGAACTTTTCTCCAACGTCCTTTATAGCTTTACGGGCCTATGATGAATAATATTAGTATCACCCAACTTCTAGTGTTGGATATTATGGGGTAATATCATTATTTCACAAGACATATATGGTCAACTGAGTTGGGGAATTCCCTAGATAGGATGTTACAACTTACAAACAGAAGATTTGAGCTGTTTTTCTTTATAACATAGTAGTAGTGGCTGGAGACAAATTGTTAAGAATGTGAACCTTTTCCGCGAAACAAAGAAGAATGAGAGAGACCTACAGTAGGTGAATCAACCAAGGAAAGATTCGACAACCCTTTAAATTTTCAAAAACAAGAGTAACAATAGCTAGCAGAAATCTAATTTTGAGAAATTTAGAATCATTAACCGAAGTGTGGTATTGAAAGTCTGAGCACGCCTCTGACAGAGAAACCTATACAACTATTCAAAATAAAAGGGCTAAGCAAATGAAATTAGCATCACTGATCAATATGCATGCATCAACATGGTTTTCTATGTCATCTAGCATATATTTTTGAAAAACACATTGCCTGTAAAAAATATTAATGGATGAGCCCCTGGTTTGGCTGGCAAACTCACTCAGCTAACCCATCCTCATTTACCGTGGTTGTCTGGTGTGAAATAACAAAGAGGCATGCGTGGAACAGATGGTTGCAGGAGGGATATAGAACTCGTAGGGATGGAAGGAAGATGACCTATTTCATGTTAGTGCCTCCTTAGACTTTGATAATGGGGGAAAAGGTCACAGACCAAGCAAGTTATACGGATGAAATTACTATGAGACAAGCATCTGTCTTGCGCGCTTCTAACATGCAATTCTACTACTCCAGCATAGGATTTTTTTTGCCAATATTTTCTCGTTTGTAAAAACTACTTTCAATCAGTATTTCCATGATACATATCTGCAATGCTAATTTTAAACGAGTACGGGAAATAAAAGAAACCATAACTAATCAGACGTCCAAACCTTAATCAAAGCTATCTAATATCTATTAAGCTAGTCAAAGGGTCATAATAACTCGATTCAACTAAAAGGAGAAGAGGAACCTTGACATGCATTGTACAATCATTATTATGTTTCTTTTCATTGTCAGCTTGTAGTTGTGTGTTGTCTAATTACAACTGTGTTTCAGGCGACTAGTGGTGTGAAGAGAGATCGGAAAACAATAAAAAAGTTATTACTAAATACAATATATGTTACCTTTAAGTAGTAATAGAACCCACGCAATACATTCAACTTTCTAGGAAGATCAGCTTCAAATGTATCAAGTTTTCCTCGAAGGTCTACATCAAAAAGACATAGGATTATCAGAAAACTGAGTCTTAAATTATAAGCTGAAACAAAATAAATTAAGGACATTAGCCAAACTACATCTTTGATTACATTGGCAATAAGTAATTCTTTTGAAATCACCTCATTATTTATTTAAGATAGTATTGCTGTATAAGACTATATAACAATTATGGTAGTAGTTTGTTCTTGTGCAATTATGTTTTCTGGCAGCAATATATGGAGGATGTAATTATTCATTATGTTTCTATTAAAGAAGGCATAGATTATCATGTATTGGGTGTGTTTTCAGCATCTGTAACTTTCCCCTACTTCACTAATGGCTTGATTTAGAGATTGACTAATACCATTGTATAGTAAACAAAGAGATAGATATGATTAATGATCTTCTTTTAGTCCTTTTTAAGAGGAGTATATAATTTCTGATCTTTCTTAAGTACCTTTAACGATTTCCTTTTCAGCGAGATAGATTCCCCCAAGTACTCATGAAATTAAAGAATAAAAAACAGCACCCAGGTCTATTTGACATATAGGTGTCAATGGGAAGTGACTCCAACAAAGTAGGGACCTGATGTACATCCTACGATATGGCTTCTATATAGCACAAGCCACAATGGATACCTCTTGGGAGAAAAAGTACACAGATATATTTAACTAATGTAAGCATTTGTTGAAGCAGCTCAAAGAGAAGAATAACAGCTTTTCACAGAAACCGTTAACCATCCTCAGCGGAATTCTTGTGTCTAGAATAAAAAGTCAGAAACATCTACTTTGCTTTCGACATTTATGATATATAAGAAGTCTGTTTAGCAGAATCAGACATACATTCGAGTCATTATATATTTCTATCAACAAACCATGTTAAGAAAGATACTTTTGGTTGCACATAATAGTAAGTTTTTGATGATGTGTTCAACATACCAAGGTACTCATCAAGGTACGATTTGCCCATGGCATTTTTTGGGTATGATTTTAAATGCCCACGCAATTCTCTATAACCTTGGATCGGCTTTCTTATATTCACATCTAGCCAAAGGTTTTCATACTCCTTCTCATCATAAGGTCTTCTAAGAATATCTTCAACATCTTTCCTGAACTGGGGATTCTCAGGTCTGCTGCGCTCTCCTATATACTGAAGATCATCATCCTCCATCTTTACAATTTACCAACCACGAAAACATACATAAAAGTTAATTAATCTTAGTATTGAAAATATCCACCCATAGCAAAAGATATAAAATCACTATCACTACTAAATTAAAATCACTGTCACTACTAAATTTAAATAAATTTGTACCGAAGCATCAAGAACATTGGAATCTGCAACCCGGGTACATTTCCATTCAATGCATTGTGGATCCTTATCCAACACCTCTAATTCAGAGTCCGAAGATGTTTCAACATTACCATTTCCAAGATCACATATCTTTGCAATGTGCTTCCTTAGCCAAATACCATATGCCCTATTAGAATCACCATAATCTTGATTATCCGGAGCTTCTATTTTACAAATAATCTCTTTTTCAGCACCATTGCATTGATCAGGCTGAGTTTCAATAACACAAATACTCCTCTCTTTTACAGCCCCATTGCCTTGACCACCCTGAGCTTCCATTACACAACTACTCTGTTTATTAGCACCATTGCCTTGATTATATTTCCGTTTTTTCACTAAACCCCTTCTGCATCTGGAACCAGTACTTAAACGTCGAGCTCTCCTCTTATCCACCTTACTTGAATGTTCACCATTCGTCAAACTCCTTCTATTCCTCCAAGTATAATCACTTGAACGTTTCGCTCTCCCCTTATATACCCTATTGGAACAATCACTGCTGACATTTTTCACCGCATTGGGGTTCCAATATTTCCTAGGACGAAGATTGTGGGACAGACAATTCGAACCAACTTTTCTAGTGTCAGGGCCATGACCTCGATCAATCTTCTGATCAAAAGCACCATTACTACAGACTGCTTTAATGACCCTAGGCTTATTACTTCTTCTAGGACGAACACTTCGCGGCGCAGAATCCAAAGCAACTCTTTTTCTGTCAGTACCATTGTTTACATCATTCTCTCGCTTTTTGGCCAAACCACTAGGACTAACATTACCTGACACACAATTAAAACCTCGAATTTTTCGAGTAAGACTTCTAGTAATACGTCTATCAGAATCATTGTCGCAATCCTCACCATCACCGAGACCTTCATACATTAAGAACGTTGGATCTCCATTACTTTTACGAACAAGTGCAAAAGAATTCCCAACTGGCTTTAAACTTTTAATAAACGACATTGTTTCTTCATCTGCATAAAGATCCTCATCATTATCATCTGTTTCATCATTAAAATCAACCTCGGGATTAGGGTCATTATAATAATCGGAAACATGATTAGATTGATTAGTTTCATCGAGACACGAACTCATCTGATTTACTCAGCAATAAAGAGACGTGATAAACCTAGTTTTCGAAATACGAGTGCAGCTGTTTGAGCGCGACGTAGAATGTAGGGAGTAGTTGATTATACGTGACATGTAGTACTAACTAAATTGACCCAAACATATACGGTCCATATATAAACGTAACATATCCGCCCCAGCCCTGTTCACTAGGTTTATTTTGCTACTCAATTTAAACTAGTTTCCATGCGGATTTATGGGGTTTTCCGCAAAACTGCATTACTTTCTTCAATTTAAAAACTAAAAAGATAGACTATAAATCGAATCAGTAATTTGGTTTCTATTTTGATTCCGAAAGCGTTCGCTTGATAATTTCAAATTTCTATTTTTAATTTTAAAACTATTCAAATGTACAAATTATATTTACAAATATAAAAACTAAAATTTCAAACCAAAATAAACGAACTAAAGATTTGTTAACAAAGATTAAAACTGAAATTTCTTTTGTTAATGTGCCCATCTCTATCTTTGGTTTAGGATCAGATCCCATTTCGTGTTCATGAAAAATTAGTATTTTTCGAACCACTTCTGGTTGATCCAGGCCCGGCCCAGAGGGAGGGCGAAGAGGGCGACTGCCCAGGGCCCATACACTTCAAGGGGCCCAAAATTCTGGCAGCATTAGTAATATGTATAAATGTATTTCATATACAAATAAAAGAATATTATGAATGTATTCTTACACTAGTTTTCGTCGTGCGTGTTGCTAAGTGTTATTTTAAATTTTTTGCAAAGTTGAGCTCCTTTTCATCATCAAAATGACAAACTTTTCTAATTTTGTTGGATACTTTTAAGATTTTAATAATATAAATTTCTTGGCATTAATAATGTATTATTGGTTTAGAGTTTGTTTTATTCCATTTAACTGCTATTTCTCTTGATTTTAAGTGATTTAGAGTTTGTTTTATGTAGTTTAGGAATGATAATTTTCTTCTTTAAATATTTGATTTTTTTGCTTATCTTGATTTGATTAATATTTATACCATTATCATATTTAATGGATTCCTGATACAAGTAATGGCCTAGTTTTCGCTTTTGCATTTTGTCGAATGTTAATTATGTTATAATTGATATAATATAAACTATAATCTTAATGCGCGTTATCATATATTATATGATTAGAAAAAAAAAAATTGAGGGCCTATTTTTTTATTTTGCCCCGGGCCCTTATATATTATGGAACGGCCCTTGGTTGATCTATGCCATACTCTATTCTCGTAAGATGATACACACTAGCTAACAGTCTACCTTGTGCTACATCATTGGCACAAGACTTTAGCTCTCCTTAGTTCTCTTATGTCTTTTTTTAAGAGTTTAACGACAAATAATCTCATAACCAGCCCATCAAATAAGTGGAAGATTCATTAAACAACTTAATTGATATATTTTGGTTGGCTACATTCTTTTTAGTATTAAGAGCATCTCCAATAATATTAGCTAAAATGGTTGGCTAAAATAATATAAAATAATAGTTATGTAAAATTTACTGAATTTGTAAGGTGATGAGCTCCAATGGGGTTGACTATAATGTTAAATTTATATGTACGATTTTGTTACAGCTCTTGAGAGGTTTAACAAATTTAGCCAATGTGAAAAGTTTGGCTATAATTTTAGCTAAAGATTTTGCATGATTGGAGCATCACAATTTATACATATTATGTACGATATCTACCACCTAGGATTTTTTAGGTAAGGGTTTTCCCCATTGGAGATGCTCTATTGGGCTGCTCTATGCACGAAAATCTTCCCCAACTAAAATTAGTCAACTAATAAAATATTAATTGTTAGATACATTAGAAAGATCCTTCTCTTATTGTAGAGTTATACTCAATGAGAGTCGACCTTTAACCCGCCGTCACATAAAAATATGCAGATCTATTCTTTTTTTTTTATTCACAAATTAAATATTCTTCTTTTCATACAAATTCATTTTCGTCTTCCTTTCTCTCATCTAATCACCATAATTCTTATTTTTTCCATCAATAATCATCCTTCTTTTATGAGAATTGTTGCGGTACCCAATTTTTTGGGCGTTTGTTTGTCCTCCGCTTTGTAGTGGTTGGTTTGTTTTGGTATTTTTTAGTTTCCTGTTTTGTCTTTTTGAGAATGATTTAATTGGTGCTTTGGGGGATCCGAAAAACCAGCATTAATGCTGTGACGGTGGTGGAAATCGCAAAAACTCGTCTTTCACAACGGAAGATTGTTCATATTATGAAGGCATCAGTTCCTCCAATTTCAGTTGGTGCAATTGAAATTTCTGAACATTAGACTACAACTAGAATTAATTGTGTGAAAGTCAATTATGATGCTGATGGTTTCAGGAATGGTGTAGGTTGTATTTCTCAAGAAGCAATTGTAATCTTATTTAGTTCAAAGAATATTTTTATTCTCTATGTTAAACGATCTGCAAACAAAGTGGCTATTTGTTTAGCTCATTTATTTGTTTCTCAACCAGATTGTATTGCCAATTTGGGGGGTTTATTCCAGTTGTGTCCAGTCTTTTCATCGAAATACATAATAATTTTGTCAAAAAAAAGAATAATATTCTTGTAACTATTTTTTTATTATCCAATTTTTATAAAGAATATACAATATTCTTTAAAAGTAGTTTTCGCAAATTATTTTATTTCATTTAGGCCTGTCAAAATTGAACACGACCCGCCAACTCGACACGAAGTTTACGGGTTAGGTCGAAAATGGGTCAGACCCGAAATTGACACGAATGGAAAAGAAGGGTTACAGGTCAACCCGTTAAACCCAAACCCGACCCGCATAATCCGAATATACTAATATAATTGATCATTTAACCATAAACCTATAATGAGTCAATCATTTTTTGATTATTTTTTATATTTTGAATGAAATATATGTCTGTGTGTGTGCGCATATATATATATATATATATAAATATATATGTATATGTATATGTATGTATATATATATGTATGTATATATATATATATATTTAAATTAATTAGTACCCCTTGACTAATTTTGTTATACAAAAATGGTATTTTAAACTTAAAAATATATTTTGCTCGTTATACTTCACAAACTAAAAAAGCAATCAAGTGTAATGCTTTGATAAATATAATATTCAATTAAATTTATTAAATAATTTGAATATTATATCATTAGTAGATATAATATTTATCGAATAAATGGATTAGCGGGTCAAGTTAGTGTTAGACCTAAAATTTGACATAAGAATATGACTCGACACGAACCCGACCCATAACCCGTAATTGACAGCCCTATTTTCATTGTAATAAAGTTCCTTTTACATTGACGTATCATACTGTATTATAAATAGCCATTAGAAGTAATATATAAAACAAAATATCACAACACACACCATGCTAAAAATTTGAGTCGTAGGGATTCATCCCCATAAAGAATAATCAATTAAATTCATAATGATTCGAGTACATAGGAAAACATCATCATCTAAATCGTAAAGAAGATAATTAACATCGATATGTGCAAGTGCAATTGATAGCAGTGCAGATTCCTTTGCCATGATATGTTCCCTTGCACCAGCCAACACAGTCGGGCAAAAAGCAATTGGTGTTAGGGTATGATTTCACAGCTGTGCACAAGTTACCGGCCGCTTCTCCCTCATGGACTATCAAACTCACTACAAATTAAAAAAAATAATATAATGATATATGATAGATATTGCATAATAGTAAGTAAACAAGTAAAGAAAGAAATTAAGAACCTGAAAAGAGAAGGACAATGAAAAATAGAATTGTAAACTTTGCCATTTCGAAGAATACTGAATTGATATTATACTATAGTGAAGAGTGTAGGTGGCAGTCTTAGACAAATAACTATTATGTTTTGTAATATCATTTTGTAACGTCCATCTATATATAGTGTGGGAATGTATGTAATTAAGAGAGGAAATAATTCGAAGGGGATATCAAATTTTAATAAAATACACAAAGACACTCTTTTTAGTACAAATATACAAGATATTTTTATATTATAGATATTATAAGATTTTTAAGTATATTATTAAATATTTAGTATGGGATATTATTTTTTATTAATATATACATATATTATTCAAACGAAAAAGTAAGTAAATATTGTTGATAGTTATATTTCTAAAGAGAAGTGATTCACTCTTTTAACATAAAATTTAAATTTAAAATATTATATCATAAGATCTTGATAATAATATATTATTTTGACTTTATTACAAAACGAGTATACAAATACTAATGCGAGTTTAATTATATAATATACCATTCAAATAATACATATAAACATAATAAAATTATTATAATCCAAATCACATCTTCAATATAGATATTTTAAGATTTAGTAGAATATTTTATAATATACATATTTATGCAAAAGTTAAATTAATTCAAATATCATGTTCAATACGGATATTTTGAGATTTTAGTATATTATTAGACTCTCAAAATTGACCATATAAAAATTTAGTTTGGTTGATTATATTTGTGAACCAATACAATTTTACATAATACTCCACCTTATCGTCTTATTACCTTTAATTGAAATTTTAGATTTTTTCATTTCCACCTCATAAATTATTATTTTTATTAATAATGATATATTTTTTAACTATAGTCAACAATAATATTATTATGAGACAAATCACTATTTTATACTTCACAATATTGTCAATTACTATTTTATGTTATTTCACCTAACCATTATAACATGACTGTTTCAATATTAAAATATTATTGACTCTACTATTTTCAAACTACAATATATAGTTTTCGAGAGATGCAACCCATTTCAAATAACAAGATCATACTTATACTTATATTTGAATGATTTAAAATATAGATGAAATAAAAATTCAAATTTTGAATTAAAATTTTTAAAAAAATTAAATTTCTTTATAATCTAAACATTGAATTTATAATAACGAAAATTTATAAGACAAGTTGAATTCAACCGCTTCTGCCAGCAAAAACGTTCGAGCTCAAAATACGATCTAACCCGATTAAAACTCGTCCTAGTACATTTCAACTTGGTGCCTTATGTCTTTTGTCAAAGCCCAGCTTATAAAAGCTTAGATTATAAGATTTTATAAAAAAATCGGGCATCGCACTGTCCTGGTTAAGAACTTGATTTGAATCCGACAAAATTTAATATTTACTATATATATATATATATATATATATATGTACGTTTTTACACTGAAAATTACTTTGAACACATATATATTTATATGTTCATGGATAAAAAAATATTAATTTAGATAATTAAATTTATTATACATTAATTAAATGTATATAAAGATTCAAATACCACAATAATCGATAAATTTACCATAAAAACAATTAAGCGAATGAAAATTATCAATATACATGTTGGTGGACCATAAATCATATAAAATATATATTTATTATTAAATATATGATAATAATATAAAAATTTGTCGAATTTGAAAAAGTCAATTCAATCCGTCTTTAACCTAAAATAAATCTCGACCCGATCTGATTTGTGTCCCAAAAATAAGTCGACATGACATATTTTGAGGGTCTAAAAAGGTTTTGATATTTACCGAAACACTGGTCATGACCCGATTAAAGTCAAAGTCAAACCGAATTTGGACCGACAAGGTAGGACAAAATATGTCCTGAGTAACTTGACGTGTACCTCTAAACTAGAGTCAAGCATGTGAATTGTTCCAAAATGAGGTTAATGATATATTGGCTTTCATAAGTTCAAGTGAGTTTTAATATGGATCAATTCGATATGCGAAGGGAAATATTAAACAAATATAATTATCTCGTATGAGTCGAAAGTCTAAGTATGATTAACCTCAAAATCTTCAAAATAATATATTCATTTCAGATTTTATTATGACTGCATATGCAGATTATTATTTTTTGTTATGATTAACCTTGAAAATTTTCAAACTGATATATTTTATTCACTAAGTTTATTTTGCTACTCAATTTAAACTGATTTCCTCGGAAGCCTGCTTCACTTTGGAACTTGTTCATTAAACCTCTTGAAGTATTCCTTCAGAGTTTCATTTTTTCTTTATTTAATATTTGCTAAAGTGTTTAGCGGTGGGGCATATGTAATGGAAGCCCTAAACTGAGCAGCAAACAGGTTCCCCATTTGTGCCCAATTCCTTATAGACTTTGCAGGTAGCCCTCTTGAACCATTTATGGGCATTCCTAATTAGGGTTTCCGTCAACAACCAGCACCTTGTAGGCTCTTCCACCTGGTAAACCTCAATTTCTGTATTGAAACAACTTAAGTATTCCACTGGATCTGTGCTTCCATCAAATTTTAGGTCATTGTTCATTCGGTAAAACCTTGGTAGAGGGAATTTCTTTACCGTCCTTGAGAAAAAGGACACAATGGTCATCCCTGACTGAGCCTTTTAATCAGCCATAAGCTTCTCGAGAGCCTTCTTCCACTCATCTACCTTGAAATGGCGATATTCGTCATCAGTGAATTCCTCACTATCAGACCTTTCACTTAGGGCTGAACATTCGGTTCGGTCGGTCGAAAATTGAACCGAACCGAACTAAACAAAAACCGAAATTATACTTTTTCTTAACCAAACTGAAATTATAATTTGGACCTATCCAAAACCGAACTGAAATATTCCGGTTTATTCGGTTCGTTTCCTAAAAATCGATTTTTTAAAAAAAAACACCTGTATCATGATTCGTAAAGTATTTTATTATCTATTAATATTTTTCCAAGAACTATTCATATTTATTATACTAATTTTTATATTTTCATTAAAAGGTTGAAACAAAATTTTTAGGATAACTAAAATTATATTTTTGGGGATTTTATATAAGCATGAACACAATTTTAATAGTATTCATGTATGAGTGCCAATATATATATATATATATATATATATATATATATTTGAGGGGTGCTAAATAATAAATATGATTAATGAAAGATTTACTAGGTAATAATTTTAAATTTGTTATAATGACTAAACTGTTGTCTAACCAAAGGAATCCCTTTGGTTAGATATTTTATTTTTTCCTTACAAATTATTTTAGTTATTTTATTTTTGTGTATAGAATATATGGTATCTATTTTTTAAGTTTTTTGATCTTCGCATCTTAATTTATTCTACTTTGTTTTGTTGTGGTTTGGTGCAGGTGATCTCAGTGGGTGGGGTTTATCTTCTCAATCATTAAAGTATTATTTTCTAAATTTCTAGGGACATCTTTGCATGACCTTCAGTTAGGAAATAAACTTTCTTGAGTGAAAATCCCTTGATGCTGCTATTGTATTTCGATACAATTCATCTACGAGTATGTAGACCCAGACAAAAAAAAAATGGTTCGCATCACAAAAATATTCTTAAAAAATCAAAGAAAATTCGCATAACATATTAGTGTCTAAAATCCTAAATGACAAACAAGCTCCGGCCAATGGCCATTAACTAATAAGTCTATAGAATGAAAAAGTAGTAGCACCACTAGCACAGGTGCTCAGTAGCTCATAGACTCATGGAGTCATAGTAATTAGTCAATACATATACTGATATCAAATTGGAAATTAACAAGTATCTGCTGTTGCAAGTCTCTCCTAAATGCTAATTGTCTTTGCTGCTTCTTATTTCCACCTAGATCATAACAAAGCTGCACAGCACGCCTGCACCATTCTTACGTCTCGAATGCTTCAGCTATTAGTAGTCCACAAAAGAAGCAAGCTAAGACACATGTCTGAAATAAAAATATTCAGTTATCTGGTTGAACATGGGAATCATGAAAACTAACTGGTAATGTTTTGTTTGATATTACTAATTTAT
>PHNY01300303.1:0-10294 GCA_003724115.2 Anethum foeniculum
ATACTTGAGATATTACATAATTTTATTAATAAACAGATAATAAGAAAATATTATTACATGCTACATAAAAAAATTCTAGAAAATGACCCGTGCCTCGCACGGGTTATTATGCTAGTTAGTTACTAATGAAGGAACATGTATTGTATAGATGGCACAACATTTACTTGGATGTCTCTACTCCAAAAGAGGGTTATTCTTTTAACCTTATACGAACAATTAAACATTAAGGTCATTTAATTTAGTATCGATGGAGAGAAGTATGAATGTGATCTTAAAGTCTTGCAATTTACTCAGAAAACCTATTAATTAACCACCGAGGTTTAGAAAATCAGTAAATTCTTTCTTTAATTTGGAGTGAAAGGGGAGAAGGATATATTTTCTAGTTTTTATTTTAAAATTGGTTTCTATTTGACCATTTATATATATGGGTAACTAAGTAACTAAATGCTGGCCATCAGATTAACTCTACATCAACGGTACAAATCATTTTGACAGGTGTATGACAGCACTGTATAACGGGGTTAAAATAACCGTCATGTGTCAGGTTTAGTTTGTTTAATTATATATTTTGTTTGTTATTCCCAACCATTTAAATATATTATGTTGTGGATTTTTAATATTGAATTTCTAAGTTTTGTTCTCTATGAATTTAATTTAAATTGAAATATAGAATTGTAAAAAAAAAAAAAATTAATATACCAACATACATGCTTGAAAAAAATTTAGATTTTTTCGGTTTTAGAAATGTAAGATTTATTTGTTTTTGCATTTCTAAAAAAATATTGTTACTAAATTGTAGTGTTCTATTAAAATACCTAAAAAATTTATAGTATAGAACATACAAAAAAAAATACAGAAAATTATTTTTAAAAATAATAATTTTGAAATAAAATTACAGAACTACAATTTAAAAATACAGAACTCACAGAAAAAATATTGAGAAATTAAAAAAAACATATAAAAATTATAGAACATTAATAAAAAATACAGAACACTAGTAAAAATATTAATAAAGTACACAAAACAATTAAAGAATATAAAATTAATTATAGAATATATAAAAATTATAGAACATTAATAGAAAAATACAGAAAACTTGAAAAAAATATAAAGTACACAAAAAATTAAATATCATAAAAGTAATAATGAGCACACAAAAATTATAGAACATTAATAAAAAAAAATACAGAACACTAGGTAAAAATATATAGTACATAAAAAAATAAACAAGGCACTAAAACTTGACTGGGCATACAATAAAAATTACAAATTTTATGAAATTTCAGATTACAAGAAAATAGAAAAATAAATAAATTGTAAAACATATTAAAATATTTTAAAATTTACATAAAAAAAACTAATACAATGCATATAATGAAAACCTATAAAACACATATGAAAATTATTATAGGAATTATAGAACACGTGAACATTATCGAAAAGAGCATAATCAAAGTTAATCCAATTAATAAAATATGCAAAAGAAATTACATAACACAACAATAATAGATTAATAGGCCACAAAGCAAAAAATTTAGAACTTGTATTAAAGTTATGATCTAAATATGAAATATAAAAAAAAAATTACACAATGTAAAAATATAGCAGATACAAAGAATTATATAAAAAAAGGTAAAATCTAGTTTGTACCTCATAAATATTAGAACAAAAAATAAATAAAGATTGAGAGAAAAAACTAAAATATGCAAAAAACAAAAATTACATATGTAAAAAATAAGAAAATAAGTAATTAAAGAACGGTTAGAACTGAAACAAGCATGTCTAGTTTTTTGTTTAACGACGTGATAGTATAGTTAAGTGTTCCTAGATTACTCAACTAATAGGATCCTAATAGGATCCCACTGAGACTCACCCTATATATATATATAAGAGATTTAATTTAATCTATCCATAGTGATTCTTAATCGACATGCTACTCTATCTAGTCCAAGTTGTTGAAGAAATAAATATTCAAGCGTAAGAGGATCCCATAGAGCTCACCCTATATATATATAAGAGATTTAATTTAATCTATCCATGGTGATTCTTAATCGACATGCTACTCTATCTAGTCCAAGTTGTTGAAAAAAATAAATAATCAAGCGTTCTATAAGATCCTAAAGTTAGAATATTACTACTGTGACAACCCGGGTCAAATTCGGAGCCTTTTTTCCGAAAACCGGGTCAAGTCCCGATTTCGAATCCGAAATAAGCCCAAGGCATACTGGCCCAAATGCATCCAACTTGAGTGAACAACAAGCCCACCACATGCCCCCAAAAGATCATGATTTGTTGGTGCACATAGTAGTAGTACTTTTGTCTTATAAACTGAACAGAAGTTCCAAATCTACTCGATGTGGGACTGGGGTGTTACAAACTCCTCCACTTAAATTCCTGATGTCCTCGTCAGGCCTGAACAGACAGCCCATATGGCCCAGATCGTTCCTCCTAGACATTATGGGATAATATCGGCTGGCTTCGTGTCCCTACCTCCGGACCTCTTGTCATTGTGGGATAATACCACCAGCCTTTGTGTCCCCACCTCCGGTAACTTGACGCGTCAAACTTTCGAGAGTCGGCTATGATACTATATGTGACAACCCGGGTCAAATTCCGAGCCTTTTTTCGAAAACCGAGTTAAGTCTCTATTTCGAGTCCGAAATAAGCCCGAAGCATACTGGTCCAATTGCAGTCAACTTGGGCAAACAATAAGCCCACCACAGGCCCTCAAAAGATCATGATTTGTTGGTGTACGAAGTTCCAAATCTACTACGTGAGACCAGGGATACATTTATACGATGGAAATTATTCAGTTTAACAAAATAAGCTTGCTAGGATATACTATGTAAATTCTATATATGATAATCAATTACTATAAACCTTTACTCCTCTAAGGAACAAAAAAGTCAATTGAAATAGTTTACAACTTAAATGTTTACATGCGTCGACCTTTATAACTAGGCTAGCTAGTTCGATCGTCTTGCAATACAATGTAGAAGTTTCTTATCAATTGAAGGTATGTTTGAAGCAAGTACATTAGCAAAGATTCTTCTGTACACACACACAAAGCAGAAAAAACAGAAATACTCGTACAGATAATTCATATTTAGGAATATGATCCACGGTTTGATCAAGAATGTATGCAGCAGTATAGAATAACTCACTAATAGCTACATGTATTTTTAAGAAATAACGAAACAATATAGTATAAGGATGACCTCAAATATTGACCAAGTATACCTCATTTTGTTGTATCGTCATTGTTTTGCAAATTTTCCTTTGTATTAATATTGAAAGGATTGATGAAACGAAAAGGTGACACAACAGAATTGGGTGCAATATTCTGCGTACCTGAGCTGATGAACTGGAAGTGGTTAGCATTTCTTGGATCATTCTCAATTGAAGAAGTCATGAACGCGGGATATTGAGGGGGAAATAATGGCGGTGTTGCTGGTGGATAGAAAATAAGTTGAGATGGAGTTGGATGAGCCACAGGAGGTAACGAAGCTGAATGAGTAGAGCTTTGGGAGTGAACTTGTGAAGGGTACACTTGACTTCCGAATTGGGATAGAGATAAACTTGGAGGCTCCCAATTGTATGCCATAGTGTTGCTTATGAGGCTTGGAAAGGGAAATTGATTGACTAATGGGAGAAAATTTTGAGCTGAAATTTGTGGGATGTAGCCTACACTATTACCACCATCATTTTCTTGCACATTTGCTGGAACATTCCATTTGTTATTAACGATATTCTCTCTTTCAACCTCTTTGTTTTTTGCTCGTGAATCAGTATCCATATTAGCCCAGTATTTCGACTTTCTTGTGGCTACCGTTTGACTATCCTCATCACTGTCATTGATTTTAAGTTCTTCTTTCCCAAAAAATTGATTTCCTCCATCTTTCATAAATTCCGAATTCGGACTGAAAAATGGAGGGACAGAAGATTGAGGGGTATTCAGCTCGTGACGAGGAGCTAGGGTTTGCTGATAGAACTGAGTGAAATCTCCTGGTGGTATCTGAAGTGGTGGAAGTTTATCAATATCATCTTTAGTGACATCAAGAAGCCAATCTACAACTTTGCTAGGTTGACTGAGTCCAAGTCTGTCTTGTAGATCATACAGTTGAATTGCCGAAGGTACTGAAAGTCTAATCCTTCTGTCTCTTAGACCTCTTATGGTGCACACTTTGCTATGCCTATCTTTCCCTCCAAAAGAACGCGAAACGCGTACAATTCTTGGATTTTTAAATCCAGCCCATTGCCTTGAACTTGATGTAGTGGTACTCGATAATTTGATGTCACTGGTTTCAGCTTCTTGCTTGGCTTGCACATTTTTTCCCCTTGAACTGTTGATCATCTTACTTAATCACACCATTGATTTATTAGCTGCAATAAACTAATTACCCAATATAAATTTTCTACAAGCAAATTTCAGATTCTTGATTCTACATTTAGATCAATAAACAGACTCTAAATATTTATAAATATGTAATTCATTATTATGAAGTTGATATATTGCTTTTCTCTTCCAGACTTGCTGAGAAAATTACTCTTAAATTCATCTTAAAGATCTGTATGTATAAGGTAACCTTCAAATTTCTGGATGTGATTAACAATATAATTGTACATAGATGCAACAGATCAGATTTTTTCAAATCATTCTGATCCCTACTTAAGAAACGGGAACTTTTTTCACATTTCAACAACAAATTAAGTGACGTTTAGACAACAAAATTCTTGAATGTGTACTGACCACTACACTAATCATACAAGAACAAGCCAATGAAATTGGTCAGGTATAAGAAGATTGAATGCTTTATATGTAGATGAATAATTATCTATCAGATATATATCTGGTAATAGTACTATAAGCTCACTGTTGAAGAAAGATAAGGTTGTGTAATACTTACAAGAAACATAAACTTCACATATAAATTTTGCTGCAGCTGATAGATATTCAATCAAGAAGATATATAGGACTGGCCTGAGGCTCTGCAGATCGATAACGCAAGTCTTAGAGCTCTCTCTGTAAGTTTAGTTCTCTCCAAACCAATGAAATAGAAGAGAAGACTTTGATGATGAAATATATCTAATATTTCATTGGTATTGTACTGAATAATTGTTAAAATTTTAAGTAAATAATCCGAAAAATAAAAGATAGTAGAATCTTACTATGCCATGTTGCACGCGAAAGAAAAAGAAAGAATGGCATATTTGCAACCATGTGGCATCTTTATTATGGACAGTTTATGTGGTAGATATTACAGATATTTATCATAAACACATTCAAACATACATTTTGTATGAGTAGATCGCATACAGAATAATCTCCGGCTTAATCAATGATCGTGAAGTAGATGAGCTGGTTACTCAACAGTGATTAAGTCAGTAGTTTACAATCTACATTATAACGCACTTTGATTATAGACATTTGTACTTCACCAAATTACATAATGAAGTAAAAGAAATTTAAAATCAGAGGGACCATCCTATAAATATTGCAAAAAGAATTGAAAGCTTAAAGCTTCATTGACAGCAGCATGTTTGAACCTTTATGGAAAACCAAGTTTCAATTCTTAGTTTAACTTTTCATGGAGAAATGAATTTTTTTCCTTCTCGATTTTCATAATATGCTCTTATATATATAGTTCCCCCTAACATAGGACAGATCATTAACTGTGTTAATATACTGATTCTCTGTCAAATTTGGGGCGAGGACCTCGTATAATAGTTCTACATAAATTATTAACTTCATTACTGAAGAAAGTACCAGGTCCAGTCAAAATGTACAAGCCAGATGAAACCAAATTACGCAAAGTTATCATAACAAAGAAATTAATATTGAAATTAATATTAATTACAAAATAGGAAATTTAATCAAAGTGGATAAGTTGAACTATATATGTGGCTCCCAACATGTTGTGGCCGGTCTCATCACTAATACATTGAAGCTTCTTATTGTGCAGCAGCTGGATGATATTATAATTGTCTGCAATGCATGCTGCAGCTAACTTGTAGAGGAGGGACCAATTATTTAGGTCTTAAAAGCATTTCACATACTACTACTCAATGGACCACCAAAATAAGGCAGTGAGATTTCCGAGAACCAAGTTCAGCTTCAACAAAATTATCGTTAGTACTGGAAATCTACCATTATATGGAAAATTGGAATAAAATCACAGAGATGATTTTCGCTGATAGCTAGGCAGCCAACAGATAGAGGTAGCCTTCGAGGAATTGATGTATATGTGCCTCAATTAATCATTATTCTTGTTTTTACGTATGTGCTAGTATTATATTGATTCTTGTAAATCATGTGTATCTGTATTTATACTATGGATTATCTGTGTGTGTAGGTCTGCTGAAAGAGAGTGAACTTGTAATTTAAGACTGTCCATTCCTCCTTTACCTAAATAGAATGGGAGGTTGCAAAAAAACAAGGTGGAAGCTAATGGATGAGATATATAGTGTGAAAAAGACTCGCATATGTAGGAAAAAGATGATACATATATTTACACTACAAGAAGCAAGATTTTTACTGACCGCATTAACACCGACCGACGTGGAACATGTGGTAGCTACGATCAGGTACGAAACATGGTCATAATTATAATTCCACATCGGTAACTACGATCAGGTACGAAACACGGTCGTAATTATAAAGCTAAACACAAACTATACCGTAGTTTTGCGACTAATAATTACGACGGTTAGTCAAAATAGGTCACACATTGTAGAGTGAACATTGACATGACATCCACGCCGCTATATAGAGATAGGGTTAAGCAAGGCCACATGTTTAATTGGTGTACGTACGTAAATAAATAAAATTGTGAACTGGAATAATTAAGGGTTAGAAATGAACTTTGCACGTCATTAGATTCTTTTGGACAATTCATAATTAGTATAATCAAATGCAACATTATATTAGGGTTACAACCAAAAAGATGAGATTCAGCATTTCAATCGTAACAGAAAGGTTTTGTGCTGTATCATGCAGCTTTCATGGGGTAGCTGCAATTGCAGTGGTAAAAGCTGATCGATCACTATTGTTTTATCATTATCATGTCAATCTTTCTTCAAGCAACTTTAATATTATAAGAAAATTATATGTACACTATATATGAATAATTAGACTACTACTCTTTGCGACAATTTATTTCCTTTTTTTCTCAAACGATCAGTTGTGGCCTGGCACCCAGCAGTACCAATCACTCTTAAGTGGCTAGGACTGTAAACAAGTCGAGACGAGTTGATTTGTATCATACTTCAGCTCACAAGCTCGAACTCGACTAAAATGTTCAGGATCAAAGTTAAGCTCCAATTCTATAAACTGATATATTTTATCTGAAACCTGGTTTGACTCAAGTTCGATAAACTCAAAATTCAGCTCTAACTTATAACCTAGCTAGCTAGTGTGTTTAACGAAAGCTCAAATTTAATAAACTTGCTCGATTTCGGCTTGGCTTAATATAAATAATCATAGTTTTCGAAGTACATAAATAAGCATACATATATATGATTTACAGAAAATTTATAATTTTAAAAGGCAAAAGCTCTATCTCTATATAATCCAGTCGAAGTTAATTGGGTATTTTATGAGCCGAACTTGACTAACCGAACCCACACTGATATGATTAGGCATGTCTGAAACCTTATTACAACTAAATAAGAACTTGTATATAGCAAAATTGCAATAGCTCTTCTGCAACAGCTAGCATCTGGTCAGTTTTGAACGGTCTGGTATATCTATGCATAAGGTTGTGAGATTGGGTTATAACATCCCACATTGATTCAATTCAGCACGTACTGGATGGTAACATTCCACATCGATTCAATTCAGCAAGTACGAGATATTTTTAAGGCCAAGTCAGAAAAATTTCGTACACCAAAATTGCTAGTTCATTTTTGTTGAACTATACACTCAAGGGGCCGGTTATATATAAATGCTCACAGATAATCTTACTCCTTTTCACCCCAAATTAAATCAAAAAAATGGAATTAAAAGTTTAAAACCCCCCAAGCTAGTGTGACTGATTAGTAATTACATTTAACAAGATATAGTGTCAAATTTAATGGAGATAGATCAATTGTCGGACAAAATACTTAAAGCCAATTGTGAGACCTAGTAATTCGTCACGGTTTAACTGGCAGATCACTTTAACCCTGATCGGATCTGCAGGTCTGGAACTCTGTATTTATCATATTTAAACATCTTGTTTTTTGGATCTATGGTTTTACAACCCAGCTTATGTAGAGCTAAGCTCTTATGCCTATGGTATTTAGTCCACCAAAACCCGATTATATAAAGTTACTATCTCTGAAGTCTGCAGACGAGACTGATCCAATACCGTTATTGATTCAGTATACACCTTCCCTTAACAGATTGATAATAGATTATAGATCTATATGACCCTTACTCGTATCTAGTTCTTACTTCATAATGAGACTTAGGTCCTGATCCAGACACTTATCATCTATTCGCTATAATTATTAGCGGATATATTTAATATTAAATAGGGGGCGACGTTATCTATCAGATCTTGATACACCATTTTAAAGTTTCTTTGCTCTCCGCGAAAATTTATAATGACTGATTGTTTGCTACGAATCGATTGTCATGGACCAGCTCCATGAAACATTATCTATATGTGTCCCTAAAGCTTAGATATGGTTTCATTTAGTTTTATGCATCTGTAACAATTTTTAATTAATTAAATTATCTAGCGCTGGTGAGTGGATATTGGAGTCGTATTATTTATACTTAATCCTTTTCTAATCTAAATATGTTTACAAACCCTAAATTTAGATGGCAAAGAAATCAGTACTAAAATTTGAAGCATATAAATGAGCTAAGTTGAGCAACTCAAAAAGGGTCTATATATGTTCTTAAATTCTCGTAAACCTATGATTTAACTTTATACGTATACGTACGTAATCAAGTCGCTCCCGCAGAGCATCTTTGTGAATTATTGTAGTAACTAAAAGCTGGAGGTACGTACAAGATCGTCACTAGAATGCAGCACGTCTGTCTAGCTAGCTTCTTTTCTAATGCATGCAAATAATGAATCAAACCCATCATCACCCCGAAAGCGACTTGACAATGTACGTATTCATCCATGGATGCTTCCAAGTTCCACAGTACCTACCATGCGGGGGACAACCCTCGCTCCAGTAATGGAAAATTACTGGACACACAATAACACTAATAAAAAACAAAAGAGTAAAGTTAAGGATACAAAATTGGGTAGCGGAAATTGACAAAATGGTGTGAGGTTGGTGATCTGGCATTATAAAATATTTTTGTCGATTGATATCGGTGTTAATGTACATGATTTCATTTGGTTGAGTTATAATCAATTAAATTATGACACGTGTTATTTTGTACCTAATTTTGTTTTTCTATAATTTTTAGAAAAAAAATATACCAGTTCGCGAAAAAAATTTAAATTTGAGTTATTCTGATTGGTATAATTTTACCAATTAAAACAAGTTAAACTTATAAATTTTCGCGATTATTGTATGTGTTTGGACACATGATAGAGAATTTGGGAAAACAGAATACCCGTTTTATTTTTATGTAAAACACTCTTCATCACTCTTGCATCCATGCATGGTTGTGAATTGTGGATCCTCAACTCCAATGATTTCTTCCATCATGTTAAGGCCCATTTGGCAAATCTTATTTCTGAAAATAAGTTATTTATTTTCAGAAAAAGTACGTGTATATGTACTTTTTCTGAAAATAAGTAACTTATTTTTCATTTTGAAAATAAAATTTGATTTTCAATTCTTATAATAAATATTTATATTTGAAAAAACTTTTAAAAATATGAAATTTTGAAAAAAAATAAGTAACTTATAAGTAGAAAGCAGTTTTGCCAAACGGGGCCTAAGTTCACAAGCACCTATACATACAAAGACAAACATATATATGTACACAACAAAACATATATAATGCAAACACATACTTGTCTATCAGTTCAACTTGAATATATCTCAAGATCTAGCTCTTGACAAAAGATGCCATATGGGCCATGGCAACAATCAGAAAGGATTCAAGAATTGATTGTGATAGTCAGCTCAGCTGTCATATGTATATATTTCAAGAGAGATAGTAGTATACTCCCTCCGTCCGTCCCACTGAGATATATATATTTGGTTTGGGCACGGAGATTAAGAAAAAGTGTAATTTAAGGAGAAAAAGTAAGAAAAGTGGGTAAAGTGGTGGGACCGGTTAATATTTATATATAAAGTGGGTGTAGTGGAGGAAAGTAGTGGATGTAGTTGGATTTTT